>JACSVZ010000029.1:551914-563773 GCA_014706295.1 Lycocorax pyrrhopterus obiensis
GTTTGAGGGGGAAGGGGGAGGATGGGGATGGGGAAGGGCCGGGGGAGCCTCGGGGTGAGGGAATTTTTAATCATTTCTGGGTTTTTTCCCCCATTTTTTCCCAGCCGCGGGGGGGTCCCGCTGCGGGCGCTGCCCCCGGAAGGGATCCCGGCTTCCCCAAAAAAAAAAAAAAAAAAGGAAGAAAGGGAAAAAAAAAAATGAAAGAAATCCGAGACGCAGCTGGAAAAAAAAAAAAAGGGGGAAGAATTCAAGGGAAAAATTCCTTTTTCCGCCGGAACCGCCGCGTTCGCGAGAGGAGCGAAGGAGCCGCGGGTTGGGGCAGAACCGCGAGGATTTGGGAAAAGATTCCCGAGCAAAAATTGTCATTTTTGAGCTCCGCGGGCCGGTAGGTGAAAAGTGGGATCGGATCCAGGGAAATTGGGGCCCTGAAAGGGAATTTCGAGGGATCCAAAGGCCCGAAGTGGAAGAAAAGAGGAATTGAGAGCTCGGTTAAGTTTTTGATTTGTTTTATTTAATCTCTCACTGGGGTTTTTGGGAATAATGTTGGATTTTGGGGCAGATTTGGGAATTTTGGGAGCGGGACTTTCAGCCGTCCCTGGGTGTGTTTTGATGTATTTTTCTTATATTTGATTCGCTTATAAAATCTGATCAATATGAATAAATTCCGTGCATATTCCATGTATTCCTCAGTTTATTATTAATTGTGTTCAGCCAAATCTTTCGTTATTTCGTATTTCTTGTGTTATTGGGTGTATTTTGGAGATGAAATCTTTTGTAAATAGTTTTATCTTCAATATTTCTGTTGTATTTATTTGATGCTATGATGTGCATTATGAATTATATATTTTATATTAAATTAAATTATATTCTATATATTATTATCTATATATTATATTCTATTTGTTCTATTCTATATATTCTATTCTATTCTATTCTATTCTATTTTATATTATATTATATATGTTATATTATATCATATTATATTCCATTATATTATATTTTTATATCACACGTTATAAATATATTAAATCTTCTATTATAAATCATATATTGCACATTATAAATCACACATTTTCTATTGAACACCGTGAATTCTGTGCTTTATGTTGCGTTTTCCAAATCAGATATTTCAGATCCTATTTTACAAATTCCGTATTTTAATTCCGTTTTCCGCCTCGCCCTTTCCGCCTTTCCCTCCGTTTTTAACGCAGTCGGTGAACGGATGAATAAAGAAATAAAAACAGAAACACGAATCAGGAATTGTCTCGCGCGCCAGTCCCAACCCCAAAAATCACCGAAATATTCCAAGGCGAGGCGAAAATTCCCATTTTTTCCCTCCCTTTCCCGCTCGCCTCCCTCCGTTCCCCGTTAATTTTTGTTTAAACACAAAAAAAGCGGGGAAGGCTCCGCTGGGAACATCGGGAATTCCCCCGGTCCCGGCCGCGGTTCTTTGGGATGAGCCCGTTTGTTCCCGGCGCTCCCAAATCCCGTTTCCTGCCCTTTTTTAGGGAAAAACCCGCGGGATTTGGCCAATTCAAGGGCGGGAAGGAGATTCCCCAAATCCCCAAATCCCCAAATCCCCCAAAATCCCGAACGCGGCCCCCGGGAGCGCCCGGCGTTAATTAAGGAGCCGCTAATGAGCAGCGCCCTCGTTCCCGCCGGGATCCTCGGGAATTCCCGGGAACGTCACCGGGGCCGGGGGGGCCCGAAGTGCCCGGGCCGCGCTCCCTAATTAACCATCCTAATTATTGTATCCTCGTAATTCTATTAATTCCTGGTATTTCCTAATTATCTGTTCGCTCTTTGGTGTTCTTCCGTGGTTTTATTAATTTATTATTTATTAATTGCTGATCTATTGGTTTGTAATTTATTATTTCATTGCGCCTTCCCTTATTAAATGTTCTTTATTCTATATTGTTTAATTAAATATTATTTAATGTGCGTTATTTGAATGGACACTATTTGAATGTACATTATTTAATATACATCATTTAATATACGTTATTCAATATACATTATTTTTAGTGCACGTGGTATAATTAAACATTATTTAATTAAATATTATTTCATCACCCCCCCCTTTTATTAAACATTATTGATGGCCTATTAATTGATTATTTATGTCATTATGTTCTATCTGTTGTTTATGGTTCTTATCCTTTTTTTAATGACCGCTTATTATTTTATTATTATTTATTCAATAATTATCTCCTGGTTTTATCACTTCCCTTTTAATTCCAATATTTTAATTTTTTATTGCTCCTCATTTAAAATTCCCCGTTCTTTCCCACCTTTTACCATAATTTCCTATTTTATTGTTATTTCACTTTTGCTGCCGCTCTTGTTGCCATGGTGACTTGTTATCGATCATGATTATTGATAATGCGATTATTTCCGTGTTAATAATAATTACTGGTATCAATATTATTGTAAATATTATTATTATCAATATTATTGGTGTTATTCTTATCCTTATTCTTATTTTGTAATATTATTATTATTATTATTATTACTATTATTATTATTACTATTATTATTATTTTATGGTGTTATTATTATGCTAGTATTAGTTACTATTATTATTATTATTTTTCCCCCTAAAACTTCCTCATGAAGACTTCCCATGATTCCTCCTGCCTATTATTAATTATTATTAAGATAATTATTATCAATAGAATTAATTATTCTCCGCTCGAGCTCCTCACGGAGAAATCCTGCAGCTTTTCCCAAGGAAAAAACGCCCGGATTTGGGAATTTTGGGGGGCGGGGATGGAAAAAGGGCTCGGGGGGGGCTCAGCTGGGGGGGCTCAGGTGACCCCAAAATCCGCGGGGGGGTTCGGCTGAGGGGTCCAGGTGACCCCAAAGTTTCCGGGGGGGGTCTCAGGTGACCCTAAAACCCTTGGGGGGGGTCTCAGGTGACCCCAAACCCACGTGGGGGGGTCTCGGGTGACCCCAAAACCCCACAGGGGGCTCCGCCGGGGGGTCCCAGGTGACCCCAAACCCACCTGGGGGGGTCTCAGGTGACCCCAAACCCCACAGGAGCTCTGCTGGGGCGTCTCCGGTGACCCCAAACCCACCTGGGGGGGTCCCAGGTGACCCCAAACCCCACAGGGGGCTCGGCCGGGGGGTCCCGCCCCAGGGGGTGTGGGGTGAGCACGGGTGTGACAGGTCGGGTGTGCCCAGGGGTCACTGTCCTGTGCGTCACTCGCAGGTGTGTGACAGTGTCACTGTCCCCTGTGTGTCACTCGCAGGTGTGTGATGGTGTCACCGTGTCCCCCGTATGTCACTCAGGTGTGTGACAGTGTCACTGTCCCCTGTGTCACTCAGGTGTGTGACGGTGTCACTGTCCCCTGTGTGTCACTCACAGGTGTGTGACGGTGTCACCATGTCCCCTATGTCACTCAGGTGTGTGACGGTGTCACTGTCCCCTCTGTGTCACTCACAGGTGTGTGACAGTGTCACTGTCCCCTCTGTGTCACTCAGGTGTGTGACGGTGTCACTGTCCCCTGTGTGTCACTCACAGGTGTGTGATGGTGTCACTGTCCTCAATGTCACACTCATGGGGGTGTGACGGTGTCATTGTCCCCCGTGTGTCACTCACAGGTGTGCAAAGGTGTCACTGTCCCCTGTGTCACACTCACACCTGTGCAAAGGTGTCACTGTCCCCTGTGTCACACTCAGAGGACTGAAGGTGTCACCCCTGGGTAAAATATATAAGCACGTACAGCTCGGGGGTCTCGCCGTCCACCAGGATCCGCACCCGCGCCTCCTGCGCCAGCAGCGCCAGGCGCGCCGCGCGCTCCCGCGTCACGAACTCCCACACGCGCTTCGGCACCGTCACCCGGCTCTTGGCGGGGCCCCCGCACCCCGACATCCTCGACAGCACGAACGACACTGCGGGGACACCCCGGAGCGTCAGGGGCTGGGGAAGGAAGCCCGAACACCCAGGGGCTGGGCACGGACACCCCGAAACAGCCATGGACACCCCAAAACATCAGGGGCTGGGCACGGACACCCCGAAACATCAGGGACTGAGCACGGACACCTCGAAACAGCCACGGACACCCCGAAACACCCAGAGATTGGGCACAGACATCCCAAAACACCCATGGACACGCCAAAACACCCAGAGATTGGGGACGGACACCCCAAAACAGCCATGGACACCCCAAAACACCCAGGGACTGGGCATGGACACCTCACAACACCCAGAGATTGGGCATGGACCCCAAAACACCCATGGACAACCCAAAACATCGGGGGCTGGGCACAGACCACCAAACACCCAGAGACTGGACCCCACTGGCACCATCACCCAACTCCTGGTGGGGCCCCCACACCCCAACATCCTCTACAGCGTGAACAACACTGCGGGGGACACCCCAAACCATCACGCTGGGTATGGACACCCCAAACCCCCAGAGACTGGGCACGGACCTCCTGAACACCCAAGGACACCCCAAACCATCGGGGGCTGGGCACAGATCCCCAAACCCCCAGAGACCCGGATCCCTTTGGCGCCGTCCCCCCACACCCCAAGATCCTCGACAGCACAAACACTGGGCAGGGGGGACACCCCAAAACCGTCACGGGTGGGCTTGGAGCGTCCAAGCCCTCAGAGCCTGGGCACAGAGCCCCCCAAACCATCAGGGGCTTGGGATGGACCCCCCAAAACCTTCTAAGCCTGGACTGCACCATCGCCATCACCTGGCTCTTGGTGACCCCCCTGCACCCCGACATCCTTGACAGCACGGACGACACTGGGGGACCCCCAAACTGTCAGAGACTCAGCATGGGTCCCCCAAAATCCCCAGGGACTGGACCCCATTGGCACCATCACCTGGTGGCCCCCACACACCTCGACATCCTTGACAGGACAAAGAACACGGTGGGGGGACACCCCAAAACCATCAAGGGCTGGCCATGGGAGCCCTGGAACCCCAAAATCTGGGCATGGGACTGGGCACAGACCCCCAAAACCCTCTGAGACTGGATGTGAACCTCCAAAACATCTCAGAGCCTGAGCATGGACCCCCCCCAAACCCCTCTGAGAGGGGGCATGGACACCCCCCCAAACCCCTCTGAGACTGGGCACGGACCCCCAAAATCCTCTGGCACTGGGCATGGAGCCTCCAAGACCCCAGAGCTTGGGGGCTGTGGGTTGCCCCCAAAAACCATCCGAGTCTGAACATGACCCCCCCCAAAACTCTCTGAGTTTGGGCACTTAAGGGACCCCCCAGAACACCAGAGCCTGGACACGGCACCCAGGGGGGTTCCTGCGGGGGCCACAGTGTCCCCCTGCCCCCCTGGGGGGACCTTTACCCACCCAAGGTGCCACCTCAAGGGTTAAAGCTGTCCCCATCCCCAAATCTGGGACACCCCGGGGGTGTCACCACGCCGTGACCCCTGGGGGGTGGGGGCGAGGTTCGGGGCCTCCCCAGCACCACCCCCCGCATCCCGCGGGGTCCCCACAGCCGGGGGGTGCCCGAGGGGGGTCCCCAGAGCCCGAGGGGTCCCACAGGTGAAGGGGGTGCCCGGGAGAGGCGTTCGAGGGGGGTCTCCAGAGCCAGGGGTTCCCACGGTGGGGAGTGTGCGAGGAGGCCCCCACAGCCCGGGGGGAGGGTCCCAAGGGGGTACCCAGAGCCGGGGGCGTCCCCAGAGCCGGGGGGTGCCCGAGTGGGGCGCACACGGCCGGGGGGGGGGGCCCCAGAGCAGGGTGTCCCCCGCACCCACCTGGTGAGCCCATGGGGGACACGAGCGGAGGCGCGGGTGGGTCAGCAGAGCCACGAGCCCGGGGCTGGGGGGACAGGGGGGACAAGGGGGGGTCACAGGTGGTCCCCACCACCCCCCAGCCCCAGTCTGGGGGCTCGTCAGCCCCCCCGGATCCCCCCCCGCACAGGTGACCCTACAATAACAACAGCAGCGTCACCCCCTCCGTGTCCCCAGGGGACCCCACAACACCCGCAGCCCCGCCAGCATTTTGGGGGTGGGTCACCAGCTCCTGGGGGCCCCCAGCCCCCCCGACCCCCCCCAAACCCTTTCAGCACCCCCGGATTGGGCGTCGGGGGCTGTTTGCCCAGCCCTCGGTGTGGGGGGGTCCCCGCGGCTCGGGGGGGGGCTGGACCGGCTGCTGCCCCCCCTCCTGGGGGTCCCCCACCCCCGAGATTCCCGAGGGGCGCCACGCGGGGGGGGCGGGGGGGGGATGGGAGATGCGGCCCGGAATGGGGGGGGCTGAACAGGCCCGGGGGAGCTGGGGGGTCCCGATGAGGCCCGGGGCGCCCCGATGGGCAGGACAGACCCGGGGGGGTGCGGATGAGGCCCGGGCGGACGGACAGGCCCGGGGAGGGGCCCGGGAGGTCCCGATGAAAGCCGAGGGGGGGTCGGTGAGTCCCGATAAGGCCTGGGGGGTTCGGGGGGCCCCGCTGAGGCCCGGGGGGAACGGACAGGCCCGGGGAGGGGCCCGGGGGGGTCGCTGCGGTGGAGGCAGCACCAGGCCCGGGGCGGGGGGCGCGGGCAGAGCGGGCTGCCGGGGGCCAGGTCGGGGCGGGGGGCGCGGCGGGGAGGCCGGGGCGGTGCCGGGGGTCCCGGGGGGCTCGGGGGGTCCCGCACCCACCGGGCCCGGGCGGGCGCAGCATCGCGGGCGCGTCCGGCGGCGGGGGGCGCCCTGCGCGGGGCCGCGTCACGTGACCGCGCGGGGCGGGGCCGCCATGGCAACGGGGGGAGGGGCGGGGCCATGGCAACGGCGCGCGGGGCCGGGCGGGAGGACGTCGCCATGGCAACGGCGCCTGGGGGCGGAGCCAGAGCGGCGGGGGCGGGGCCTCGGGAAGGGGCGGGGCCGGGCGCTTGAGCCGGGAATTTGGGGGGGGGGTCCCTGGGAAAGGCGGTGCCCGGGGGGGGCTGAGAGGCGCAGAGGGGTCCGAGGAGCGCAGGGAAGGCGGCAGACTCAGGGCCGGTTCAATAATTTATTTCTCGGGGGGTACGGAGCGGGGGAAGGAGCCCCACCCGTGCAGGGGGGCCCCGCTGGTCATGGGGGGGGGGACACACGACACTCCCACAAATGGGGGACAGGGGTGTCAGCCCAGCAGGGCCCGCCCCCCCGGGGGTCACACCAGGCCGGGGTCCTCCGCTGACCCCCGGGAGCCCCCCCAGGTCCCACATGGAGGGGGGCAGAGGGTGTTCCCCCCCAGCCTCATTCGGAAGAGGGGTGGGGGCTGCACCCCTGGAAGGTCATGGGTGGGTGCCCCCTTCTCCCCCCTCCCTGGGCAAGTAGTGTTTGACTCCCCTCCCAGCTTTGGGGGGGGGGGGCAGAAGGGTCCCAGAGCCCCTTGTGGGGGGGGGGGCACCCCAGACCCCCCCATGCCCGGGCCGGAGCCCCCCAGGCCCCCCTTACATAAAGTTAAGGCACTTGAGTAGTGAAACCCCACTGGGGGGGGGGGGGCTGCTGTGGGGGCACTGGGCGTGGGGGGGGGCAGCGCACCCTGGGGGGGGTTTTGGTCCCGCGGGGAGGGGCCGGGCCCCCCCTCAGGCGAAGATGTTGGTGATGAAGTCGAGGAAGCGCTTGGCGTATTGCTCGGGGTGCACCGTGGAGATCTCGGCTCCGGCCTGCGGGCACCGGCTCAGACCCCACACACACCCCAGGAGCGGCCCCCCGCCCCAGAGACCCTGGGAACCGCCCCCCCCGGCCTCATGACACCCCCCACCCCAAAATGAGCCCCCCACAACAACCCTGGGAACTGACCCCTCCCCAAAACCCCCCCACACAGGGACCAACACCCGCCCAGGCAGCCCCCACAGCTTCACCCAACACCCCCACAGCCACTCCCAGCCCCAACCCTCCCACACCCCCACCCCTCCTGCACCCCCAGACCCTGCCAGGGCCTTAACCCCCACCCCCCCAAAGCCTCCCCAAAAGGGTCGCCCCCCCCAGGCCCCCCCAGCCCCTCCCTCTCCCCCCTTCAGCACACCAAGAACCCCACTCCCCAAAAAACCAAGGGGGAGCCCTGCCACCCCCCCACCCAGGGGTGCTCCCCCCAACCCAGGAGTGCTCCCCCCGGCTCGGAGGTGCTCCCCCCGACTCAGGGGTGCTCCCCCCAACCCAGGAGTGCTCCCCCCGACTCAGGGGTGCTCCCCCCAGCTCGGGCCCCCCCTCACCCCGTGTTTGACGGTCTTGGCCGCGTGCGCCGCCTTCTTGCGGGCGTCGTACTGGGTGAGCACATCGATGAGCCCCATGAAATAAACCTCGCGCCGGGGGGCTCCTGGGGGGCACGGCGAGGGGGGGGTCAGCGCTCCCTGCACTCCCAAACCCCCCCTCACGCCCCCCGTCACCCCAGCATCCCCCCCAGCTCACCCTCGGCCCCGCGCAGGGCGTACACGTCCACGCAGGGGTCGAACTCCCCGGGCCCCAGGGGCCGGTAGGAGTTGAGGAGCCCCCCCAGGCCCTCCGGGGAGGTGCTGTAGGGGCCCCCCAGCCCCCCCTCGTCGCCTCCCCCGGGCTCCTCTTCCTCCAGCTCCTCCTCCTCCTCCTGCTCGCCCCGGTCCACCTCGTGGATGCCCAGGAGCAGGCTGTAGTCCATCAGCTTCTGCTGCACCAGGAACTGGGGGGCAACGGCGGGAGCTGGGGGTGGGGGGCACGCCAAAACCCTCGGGGGCTGCACTCCCAAAGCCCCAGAGCCTGGGCATGGCCCCCCCAAATCCCCAGAGCCTGGACACTGAGAAGGGGACCCCCACAACCATCACAGACTGGACATGGTCCCCAAAAACCCCCTGGACTCTTCAGCACTGGGAGGGACAACCAAAGGGTCATTAGGGGTGGGGGACACTTCCATGGCCCCGGGGACGGGCCCCCTCAACACTCAGAGCTTGGACATGGCCCCCCCAAACTCCCAGATGCTTGGCACTGAGGGGAGGGCCCCCAAACCCTCAGAGCCTGGGCACTGGGAGGCCAAACAAAGGGTCATTTGGGGTGGGGGCCACTCCCACGGCCCCCCTCAGCGGCTCCCTAGGGGTGCAGCCCCCCAGTTCCCACCTCCACGTCCCGCTTGAGCTTGTCCATGAACTCGCGCTGCTGCTCCTCCTCCACGAACACCTTCTCGTTCTTGTTGAGGAAATCCACGTCCTTCAGCGTGGGCAGATCCTTGCCCTGGGGAGGCACAGGAGGGGCGGCCCCCCCCAAAACCCCTGAGCTGGAGGGGCACCCCGGGGCTGCGGGACCCCCCCAGGCGGTGGCTGTGCCTGTGGGGGTCACTGGGCTGGACCCCCACTCCAGCCCCTCCTCAGGGGAGTGAGCCCTGCTGGGGGAGGGGGGCAGGTGATGAGCTGTCGTTATCGGGGAGGAGGGAACATGAGGCCGGGAGACCCCCCCTTCCCCCCCAAAATCTGGGAGGGTCACAGCACCCTCCTGCGGTACCTTCTCCTTGTCACTGGCCTCCCGGTCCACGAGGGAGCCCTGGGGAGGAGGGCACAGAGGTGAGGGGAGGGGTTTTGGGGGAGGCTGGCCCCGTAACGGGGGTCGGGGGGGCTCAGGGGACACCCCGATACCTTCAGGTCGTACTTCCTGTGCACGGGCAGGCGGTGGCTGAACAGGTTCCTCATGACCAGCAGGTAGGTGTCCTCGCTGTCCACGCTCACCCGGTACATGCCCAGGAACCGCGGCAGCAGCGTCTGCCCGTGGCACTGCACCACGTACTGCGGGCACGGGGGGCACAACGGTGACGCACCCGCGCTCACGGACCCCCCCCCCCCCTCCCCCCGGCGCCCCACGGGCCCCCCGTACCTGGTGGTAGTGGGAGAGCAGCCCGTGGACATCGGCCACGTCCTCGCTCGAGAGCTCCTTCAGCACCAGCGTCCGGTCGGCCGAGAGCAGCAGGCGGCGGCCGCTGCCCGCCCAGCGCGGGGGGTTCCGCGTCAGGGACACCTGGGGGGCACGCGGGGAGGGGGCGGGTGGGCCGGGAGTGCGGGGAGGGCCCGGGGGTCCCCCCAAAGAGCCCCCCCACCCACCTGGTAGTCCTGGTCGTCGACGCCGAAGCGCTCGCGCAGGTTGCGGAACACCTGGGGACAGTATTCCTTGAACTTGAAGTGGCTGGGCAGGTTCTCCCTGAGTTTGGGGGGGTTCGTGGCATGGCGTGAGGCTTTAGGGGTGTCCCTCGCTGCGGGACACCCCCCCAGGCCCCCCCGGGCCGCTCACCTGTTGAACAGGTGGTTGTTGACCTTGATTTTGGAGCTGGCTTTGAAGTCGTCGGGCAGCAGCATCACGGGCAGCGGCACCTGGCTCAGCTCGTTGATCTGGGGGGGCGCGTTGGGACCCCCAGGAGCCACCCCCACAACAACCCCCAACCCCCCGGGGGTCCCCCCAGTGTGGGGAGAGCGGGGGACGGGGATCCGGGGGGACGGAGCCAAGGGAGGGGGGACATGGGACCTCGGGCGGGGGGGGAAATGAGGGTCCCAGGGAAGGGACACGGTGGTCCCGAGGTGGGGGGTGCGGGGGAACACACGGGGGTCCCGGTGGGAGCGGGGGTCTCGGTGGGGGGACCGGGACCGGGGTTAAGGACCGGGGATCCTGCGGCCAAGGGACGCGGGGTCCCGGAGAGGCGGGGAGGGGACAGGAGGGTGCCGGGGGAGGGGCGGGGGGAGCGGGGGTCCCGCGGGGGTCCCGGTGCCGGGTCCTGACCTGGTGCGTGACCCCCCAGCCCAGCACCGCCAGCAGCGGGTCCGCGGCCCGCGGCAGCTTCACGCGCTGCGGCACGAAGCGCTTCTGCTTCTTCTTCGTGCGGGCGGCGCCGGGGCCGGGGCCGGGACAGGGACCCGCCGCCGCCGCCGCCGCCATGGCCGCCGCTTCCGCCCCGCCGCCGCTTCCGCCCGGCCCCGGCCCGCACCGGAAGCCGGAAGCGGCGCCAGGAGTTGGGCGGGGCTGGCCCCGGGCGTGCCGCGCGGCCGCTAGGGGGCGCCAGAGGCCGCGGGAGGCGCGTGCGGCACGTGCAGGGGCGTGGGAAACCGACAGGGGGCGCCCGACCCCCGCGGGGGACACGTGACAGGGACACGTGACAGGGACACGTGTGTGATCCCACCGGGACACGTGGCAGGGACACGTGTGACACCTGCAGGACACTGGTGTGATCCCACAGGGGACACGTGTGACACCGACGGGACACGTGTGACACCGACAGGGGACGCGTGTGATCTCCATAGAGGACATTTGTGATCCCTGCAGGGTCTCCAGGTGTGACCCCACAGGGACAGGTGTGACCCCACGGGTCTGGAGTGCTGCCATGGGGGTCTCCAGGTGTGCCCTGGGTTGCTCCAGGTGTGCCCCGAACGCCTCCAGGTGTGCCCTGGGTGGCTCCAGGTGTGCCCCAAATGTCTCCAGGTGTGTCCTGGGTGGCTCCAGGTGTGCCCTGGATATCTCCAGGTGTGTCCTGGGGGTCTCCAGGTGAGCTCTGGGGGTCTCCAGGTGTGCCCTGGGGGTCTCCAGGTGTGCCCCAAATGTCTCCAGGTGTGTCCTGGGTTGCTCCAGGTGTGCCCCGAACGCCTCCAGGTGTGCCCTGGGTGGCTCCAGGTGTGCCCTGGATATCTCCAGGTGTGTCCTGGGTGGCTCCAGGTGTGCCCTGGGGGTCTCCAGGTGTGCCCCGAACGCCTCCAGGTGTGCCTCAAATGGCTCCAGGTGTGCTCTGGGTGGCTCCAAGTGTGCCCCGAACGGCTCCAGGTGTGCCCCAAATGTCTCCAGGTGTGTCCTGGGTGGCTCCAGGTGTGCCCTGGATATCTCCAGGTGTGTCCTGGGTGGCTCCAGGTGTGCCCTGGGTGTCTCCAGGTGTGTCCTGGCTGGCTCCAGGTGTGCCCTGGATATCTCCAGGTGTGCTCTGAATG
>JACSVZ010000029.1:568773-583445 GCA_014706295.1 Lycocorax pyrrhopterus obiensis
TCGTCTCCAAGCCGAGAGAGCCCCTCCCAAAACCTGCCCAGGTGATCCCTGGTGATGCCGTTCCCCCAGGTGAACCTCCCAGGGGATCCCACCCACCTTCCCAGCCGTGCCCGTGGGGCAGGTGGGCGTTACCTCGTCGCTGACCAGGACGTGGATCCCGGTGGGTCCCTGTTTGTAGATCTGCTGGATCTGCTGGGCGGGCACGCGGAAAAGCTGCGCCAACTTCTCCGTCAGCTCGGCTGCCGTCAGCTCCTCCAGGTAAATGGCGTGGTACACTGCAGGGGACAGGACGGCCTCGCACCTGCCCAGGTGTGCCCCCCGCGCCCCCGGGGCTGGGCTCAGCTGTGCCTCCAAACAGGGACCCGCCTGTCCCCGTGTCCTGTGCGGGATTGACACGCCTGGCCCCAAAAACCATCCGGCATCAGCCGGGCAGCACCACCGGGCCTGTTCCAGGTGGGTTTTATTCCCAGCGGGATGGGAGTGCTGCAAGAGCAGCCCCTCCCCAGCCTGCCCGGATTCTCACAGGTGTGCCCCATTCTGGCTCGGCACAGGTGAGATGCCAACACCTGTGTGGTGGCACCGAGGGAAATCCACTGGGATCGGGGCAAAGAATGGGGGGAAGGGGGTCATTTTTTGGCACCTTGACCTGAGGGGAGCGGGCAGGACTCCCAGGTGTACAGAGGGCCCAGGTGAGCTCTGTGCTCACAGGTGAGGCCACAGGTCAAGGCACAGGTGAGGGTACAGGTGATCTCAGCGGGGGATGAGGGATGGGGCCATCGGGTGCTGAGCACCTGTGGGCAGGTGCTCTGCTGGAAACAGCTGCCAGCACATCCCAGATTCCTGAGCCCCCCAGGTGTGATCCCAGATCCCCAATTCCCCCAGGTGTGATCCCTGCTGCCCCAGGTGTGATCCCAGATCCCCAATCCCCCAGGTGCGATCCCTGCTGCCCCAGGTGTGATCTCACATTCCCGATCCCCCCAGGTGTGATCCCAGGTTCCCAATCCCCCCCAGGTGCGATCCCTGCTGCCCCAGGTGAGATCCCAGATCCCCAATTCCCCCAGGGGTGATCCCAGAACCTCAATCCCCCCCAGGTGTGATCCCTGCTGCCCCAGGTGTGATCCCAGACTCCCAATCCCCCCAGGTGTGATCCCAGATCCCCAATTCCCCCAGGGGTGATCCCAGATCCCCAGTCCCCCCAGGTGTGATCCCTGCTGCCCCAGGTGTGATCCCAGATTCCCAATCCCTCCCAGGTGTGATCCCAGACTCCCGATCCCCCCCACGTGTGATCCCTGCTGCCCCAGGTGTGATCCCAGACTCCCGATCCCCCCCAAGGTGTGATCCCTGCTGCCCCAGGTGTGATCCCAGATTCCCAATCCCTCCCAGGTGTGATCCCAGATTCCCGATCCCCCCCACGTGTGATCCCTGCTGCCCCAGGTGTGATCCCAGACTCCCGATCCCCCCCAAGGTGTGATCCCTGCTGCCCCAGGTGTGATCCCAGATTCCCGATCCCCCCCCAGGTGTGATCCCAGATTCCCGATCCCCCCCAGGTGTGGTCCCTGCTCCCCCTCACCAAAGAAGGTGCCGGCGCTGCCGTCGCCGTCCTCGTGCTCGTGCTGGGGGTCCCTCACCTGCTGCGACTCCTGGCACACGTAGATGGTCAGGCGGGGCCGCACCATCCTGTGACAGGTGAGGGTCACCTGGGGTTCCCTCCCTTCCCAGCCCCTTCCCTGCCAGGTGCCCTCAGCAGGAGCTGGAAGAGCTCATCCCGGAGGAAAACCCTTGTGGCTGTCCCCACCTGGCTGATCCCAAGGGGTCCCCGGGGTCAGCATTCCCTGGCGCCACGGGGGCAGGAATCCACACCTGGAATGCTCCCGGAATGCCCTCCCCGTCCCGTGTCAGGTGTCTGGGATGATGCTTCCCAGACATTCCCACCTGGACACCTCGTCCCTCTCAGCTCCAGGTGTGTTAAACCCCTGCCTTTTAGGGAAGGGTGTAAGAAACGTCCCCTTTTTGGGAACCTCCTGCACAGGTAACTCCACCCAGGTGGGTCACAGGTGGAGACAGTTCCTGGATCAATGGGAATTCCTGACTTGTGGCTCCATTCCTGGACTCTCAAAGTGAAATAATTCCTAATTCCTCTTTCCTACCTGGACTTCCTCAAAGTGCCTCTAAATTCCTGACTCGGGTGGGAAAAGGCTGGGCCAGGTAATCCGCAGCCCCACAGGTGAATCTCGGCCTCCCAGGTGAGTCCCAGCCCCACAGGTGATCCCCAGCCCCATAGGTGAGTCCCACAGGTGACCCCCAGCCCCCACAGGTGATCCCCAGCCCCACAGGTGAGTCCCACAGGTGACCCCCAGCCCCACAGGTGACTCTCAGCCCCACAGGTGAGTCCCAGCCCCAGAGGTGAATCCCACAGGTGAGTCCCAGCCCCACAGGAGATCCCCAGCCTCACACGTGAGTCCCACAGGTGAGCCCCACCCCCACAGGTGATCTCCAGCCCCACAGGTGATCCGCAGCCCCACAGGTGACTCTCAGCCCCACAGGTGAGTCCCAGCCCCACAGGTGATCCCCAGCCCCATAGGTGAGTCCCAGTCCCACACGTGAGTCCCACAGGTGAGCCCCAGCCCCACAGGTGACTCTCAGCCCCACAGGTGACTCCCAGCCCCACAGGAGATCCCCAGCCCCACAGGTGAGTCCCAGCCCCACAGGCGATCCCCAGCCCCACAGGAGATCCCCAGCCCCACAGGTGAATCCCACAGGTGACTCCCAGCCCCACAGGTGAGTCCCACAGGAGATCCCCAGCCCCACAGGTGACTCCCAGCCCCACAGGTGACTCTCAGCCCCACAGGTGATCCCCAGCCCCACAGGTGAGCCCCGGCCCCACAGGTGACTCCCAGTCCCACAGGTGATCCCCAGCCCCACAGGTGAGTCCCACAGGAGATCCCCAGCCCCCCAGGTGAGCCCCAGCCCCCCAGGTGACTCCCAGCCCCCCAGGTGAGCCCCAGCCGCACAGGTGACTCCCAGCCCCCCAGGTGAGCCCCAGCCCCCCGTACCTGCCCTTGAGGGCGTTGAAGAGCCGGATGCCGTCGGCGGGGCCGCAGATCTGGATCACGTCCTCCCGCGTCAGCTTCAGCAGATCTGCTCCTGGAAAATCCCCCAAGGGCCAAATTCACCCCGAATTCACCCCAAATTCTCCTCTGTTTGCCCAGGATTGGTATTTTTCACCTGTTTTTCCTCAAAACCAGCCTTTTCCAGCTTTGCTTTCCCCCAAATTATCTTTTTTTGGCTGTGTTTTCCCCAAACCAGCATTTTCCCCACTTTTTTTCTAAAATCAGCATTTTTCACCTTTGTTTTCCCATGACCCTTATTTTCCAGCTCAGTTTTCCCAAAAATCACAACTTTTCACCTTTTTTCCCACCACATCACCATTTTTCAGTCTCATTTTCCCCCAGATCAGCATTTTTCAGCGTGATTTCCCCCAAATTCAGTATTTTCCACCTCTGCTTTCCCTCACATCAGCATTTTCCAGCTTGGTTATCCCAAACCTGGCATTTTCCAGCTTTGTTTTCCCCCAAATCAGCAATTTTTCGCTTTATTTTTCCCCCAACTTGGCATTTTTCAGCTCAGTCTTCCTCCAGATTGCAATTTTCCAAGTTTGCTTTACCCAAAATCAGCATTTTTCACCTCTGTTTTCCACAAAATCAGGTTTTCACCTTCATTTTGCCCATAATTGGCATTTTCCATCTTGGTTTTCCCCAAAATCAGCATTTTTCACCTTTTGCTTCCTCCCAAAATTGCCATTTTTCAGCTTAATTTTCCTTAAAATCAGCACTTTTCAGCCCATTTTTGCCTGAATTCAAAATTTTCTACCTCTGTTTGCCCCAAAATTGCCATTTTTAATGTTTTCCCCAAAATTGCCATTTTCAGCTGTTTTTCCCCAAAATCAGCTTTTCTCAGCTTTCTCCCCCCAAATCCCCACTTTTCAGCTTCATTGACCCCAGATCATCCATTTCCACCTTCTTTTCCCAAAACTGCCATTTTTCAGCTCCATTTCCCCCAAAATCAGCCCCTCTCGTGTTACCTGTGCCAGGTGAGCTGGGGGAGGCGGTGCCAGGTGAGCCGTTAGATTGGGTTATAAAAACAGGGATTTGGGAAATCTCACCTGGCCCAGGTGAGTGGAGGTGACCTGGCCCAGGTGAGTGGGGGTGGCCTGGCCCAGGTGAGGGGAGGTGACCTGGCCCAGGTGAGGGGTGGTGGTGACCTGGCCCAGGTGAGTGGGGGTGGTGACCTGGCCCAGGTGAGTGAGGGATCTCACTTGGCCCAGGTGAGGGGAGGTGACCCGGCCCAGGTGAGTGGAGGTGACCCAGCCCAGGTGAGGGGTGGGGGTGACCTGGCCCAGGTGAGTGGGGGTGACCTGGCCCAGGTGAGGGGGAGTGACCTGGCCCAGGTGAGGGGTGGGGGTAACCCGGCCCAGGTGAGGGGGCAGAACTCACCTGAGAAGTTCCTGAAGAGCCGCGAGAAGGTGGAGAAGCGGTTCCGGTGCAGCCACTGCTGCGCCTCCTGCGGGGTCCAGGTGGGCAGCAGCGTCTGGGGGGGACACGGGGGGACACAGGTGCTGCCAGGTGACCTGGGTGTGACCAGGTGAGGCGCGCGAGTTCGCACTCGGGCAGGGGCACAGGTGAGCTCAGGGCGGGCCAGCGCAGGTGTGAACTGAAGCCCTGAGCAGCTGGGACGAGGTGATGGCCTCAGAGGTGACCTGGAGGTGTTTCCTCTGAGGCACAGGTGAGCTCAGGTGAGCTCAGGTGAGCTCAGGGTGGGCCAGCGCAGGTGTGGATTCCCCCCCAGGCAGGGACAGAGGGCCGTGGCCTCCCAGGTGTTTCCAGGTGACCCTGTGGAACCTCCCCCCCAGGTGTACCTGGGCAGGTACCGGGGCAGGTACTTACGTCAGCCAGGGGCGCGGGGGGGTCGGGCTGGTGGCTCGGGGACCCACTGCTGGGGACAGAGGGACACGGTCACTGGGACACTGGGGACACCGGGGGCACTGTGGCACGGGGACATTGAACTGGACACTGGGATCGCTGGACACTGGGATTACTTTAACGGGGATACTGGGATCACTGGGATACTGGGATCACTGGGATACTGTGGTCACTGGGATGATACTGGCAATACTGTCACTGGGATATTGGGGCCACAGTCCCAGTGCCACTGGATAGCACTGGGGTGATACTGGGGTCACTGGGATGGCACTGGGGTGATACAGGGGTCACTGGGATGGCATTGGGATGGCACTGGGGTCATACAGGGATCACTGAGATGGCACTGGGGTCACTGGGACAGCGCTGGGTGGCACTGGAATGACACTGGGATGGCACTGGCATCACTGGGATGACACTGGGATGGCACTGGAATGACACTGGGATGGCACTGGGGTGATACTGGGGTCACTGGGATGGCACTGGGATGACACTGGGATGGCACTGGAATGACACTGGGATGGCACTAGGATGACACTGGGATGGCACTGGGGTGATACTGGGGTCACTGGGATGGCACTGGGATGACACTGGGATGGCACTGGGATGACACTGGGATGGCACTGGGGTGATACTGGGGTCACTGGGATGGCACTGGGGTCACTGGGATGGCACTGGGATGGCACTGGGGTGATACAGGGGTCACTGGGATGGCATTGGGATGGCACTGGGGTCATACAGGGGTCACTGAGATGGCACTGGGGTCACTGGGACAGCGCTGGGTGGCACTGGAATGACACTGGGATGGCACTGGCATCACTGGGATGACACTGGGATGGCACTGGGGTGATACTGGAGTCACTGGGATGGCACTGGGATGACACTGGGATGGCACTGGGGTGATACTGGGGTCACTGGGATGGCACTGGGGTCACCGCCCCGGTCGGACCCTGGTCTCCCCGTCCCAGCACTCCCAGTATCCCGTCCCCACTCACCCGTCCCCGATGGAGAAGCTGCTGTGGGAGCTGTTGAAGCCGGGGGACGGCGCACTGGGGACGTAGGTGACCTCGGGCCAGGGCGAGCACTGCGGACAGGCCAGGTGAGCACAGGTGTGCCTGGGACTGCACCTGCACTGCACACACCTGGGACTGCACACACCTGGGACTGCACACACCTGGGACTGCACCTGCACTGCACACACCTGGGACTGCACACACCTGCACTGCACACACCTGGAACTACACCTGCACTGCACACACCTGGGACTACACCTGCACTGCACACACCTGGGACTGCACCTGCACACAGCTGGGACTGCGCACACACACCTGGGACTGCGCACACCTGCACTGCACACACCTGCACCTGCACACATCTGGGACTGCACACACCTGGCCCTGCACACACCTGCACTGCACACACCAGGGACTGCACACACACACCTGGACCTGGACCTGCACACACCTGCAGTGCACACACCTGGGACTGCACCTGCACACACCTGCACTGCACGCACACACGTGCACACACCTGCACTGCACACACCTGGAACTACACCTGCACTGCACACACCTGGGACTGCACCTGCACTATACACACACATCTGCACATACCTGCACTGCACACACCTGGCCCTGCACACGCCTGCACTGCGCACACCTGCAGCACTGCATGCACACACCTGCACACACCTGAGATTGCACCTGCACACACCTGTCCCTGCACACACCTGTCCCCACACACACCTGGCCGGCTCAGGTCAGTGATGCCCCCAAAGCCCTTTCTCAGGTACAAAAGCACCTTCTCTGCCCCCAGTTTTGCCTGGCAGGTAGAACACCACGGGTGAAGCTTTCCCGGCAGCACAGCCCTGCTCTCTGCCGGCCAGGTGAGCCAGGTGAGCTCACCTCGGTGAGGATGGTGGTCTCGTAGGAGGGCTGGTACTTCTCCTTCTCGTGGGGCGTTCGCTTCTCCATCTTCTCCCGATCCGTCTTCTGCTTCCGGTCGGCTCCTTTGGGCTGGAAAAGGGACAGGCCAGGACAGGTGTGTGGGAAACACACAGGTGACTCAGGTGACACAGGTGACTCGGCCTTCTTGGTGCTTTACAGAGGGAAAAGGAGTTGTTTTGGGAGAAGCTTGTCCTGAGGGCCTCTGCAGGGACAGGGGTGTGACCACCTGAGTACACCTGTAACCCCCTGAGTACACCTGCAACCCTCTGAATACACCTGTAACCCCCTGAGCACACCTGTAGCCCCGAGTACACCTATAACGACTCTGCACACACCTGTAACCGCCTGAGTACACCTGTAACCACTCTGCACACACCTGTAATCACCCGGCACACACCTGTAACCCCTTGAAAACATCTGTAACCCTCTGAATACACCTGTAACCACTCTGAGTACACCTGTAACCCTGAGTACACCTGTAACCCCTTGAAAACACCTGTAAACCTCTGAATACAGCTGTAACCCCCTGAGTACACCTGTAACCACTCTGCACACACCTGTAACCACCTGAGTACACCTGTAACCGCTCTGAGTACCCCGTAACCACTCTGCACACACCTGTAACCCCCTGAAAACACCTGTAACCACTCTGAGTACACCTGTAACCCCAAGTACACCTGTAACCCCTTGAAAACACCTGTAACCCCCTGAGTACACCTGTAACCACTCTGCACACACCTGTAACCCCCTGATACACCTGAGCTGTGTCTTCTGCACCTGCATCACCCAGGTAGGAGGTGGGATTCTGGGGGGACAAGGTGCACCTGGACACGACGTCTCAGGGGTGGCCTTGACTTTTCCACACCTCTAACACCTGGGCCCGTCCTCCACCCAAAACTGGGGGGATTTCACTCAAATCCCATGGGAAGCACAGGTGTGGAACCTCCACAGGTATCCAGGTGTTCCCCTTGGCAGATCTCTGAAGAAATTCCCTTAAAACTTGGCTGCACCTGCACTCACAGGTGAAGGAATTTGGCCCAGGTGGACCAGGGGAGGGCAGGGCAGGACCCCAAACCCCACTGACCCTCGAGGTGAACAGGTGGGTGAACAGATGAACAGGTGAGAGAGAGGAGCCAAGGTGAGATTTTGGGTGTGTCGCAGGTGGGACGGAGTCACGGGGCACCCGAGGTGTGACCACAGCGGGAACGACCCCTGCCAGCCCCTCCCATCACCTGCAGTGCCAGGTTGGGGCCGATACTCCTAAAGGTGGGAGGTTCCAGAGGCACCAGCAGCCCCCAGGGCAAACGGGAACAGCCTCCCAGGTGAGCCCAGGTGGGAGGGGTACCTTGAACACCTTGATCTGGCAGCTGGCGGAGTGCAGGTGCTCCGTGTACTCGCCGCTCTCGTTCTCCCTGAAGGTGTCGATCTGCACGCGGAAGGGAACCCCCTTCTCGCCGCCGTGCTTGCGCAGCGTGAACTCCGTGCTGATGCAGTGCACCTGGGGACAGGTGGGGACAGGTGTGCTGCCCTGGGAATGCCGTCGGCACAGCCGGGGCAGCGCCAGGATCCACGGGGCAGCACCCGGGATCACCTGTCCTCACCTGGATGTGGGACAGAGCCCACCTGTCCTCACCTGGATGTGGGACAAAGCCCACCTGTCCCTCACCTGGATGTGAGGCAGTGCCCACCTGCCCTCACCTGGATGTGAGGCAGTGCCCACCTGTCCCTCACCTGGATGCGGGACAGAGCCCACCTGTCCCTCACCCGGCTGTGAGGCACTGCCCACCTGTCCCTTACCTGGATGAAGACCGACGTCCTCTTGGCCGGATCCCACAGGAATTCCACGGTGTTGAGCTGTGTTGGGTTTGCACGGGGGTCGATGATCCCCACGGACATCGGGATATCTGTGGCGGGAACAGGTGAGGCCCACCTGGGACGCCCCACCTGCCCCAGCCAGGTGAGACTCACCTATGTCCAGGATCCTGTCCCCAGGTCTGTTCCACCTCCAGCCCTCCAGCTGCTGGTGCTCTGTGTACTGCAGCCGCCGGTCCGTGGAAAACCACCCGGAAGATGCTCTGGAGAAGGGGAAAACATCACCTGGAGCTGCCCTGGCACACCTGGCCAGGTGTGTGGCCCTTCCCTGTGCCAAAAAGGGGCAAAGGGAACCCCGTCCCCCCCAAACCAGGTACATCTCCCACCCCCACCCTGCTGCAGGGCCCCGGAGAGCACCCGGCTGGGATGGGCACACCTGGCCAGGGGTACCTGTGCTCTCTGGCCCACCTTGACCAGCTTCCCGTTGATCTCGGGCAGCTCCCCGAGTTTCCTGTTGTCCAACATTCGGATCTCGTAGGATTGACCTGGGGGCAGGAGGGCACCTGAGGGTTTTCTGTCACCTGTACCCGTCACCTGAGCTCCTCATTCATCTGGGGTCCCACCAACCCCGAGCTTCCAGTTCTACCAGAAAGCAGCAGGTACAGCCTGAGCCTGTAACCCCCGTCCTGCAGAGCCACCCCGCACTGACACACCTGTACAGGTACACCTTACACACACCTGTACAGGTACACCCTGAATACACCTGTACAGGTACACCCTCCACACACCTGTACAGGTACACCCTGAATACACCTGTACAGATACATCCTGAATACACCTGTATAGGTACACCCTGAATACACCTGTACAGGCACACCCTGAATACACCTGTACAGGTACACCCTGAATACACCTGTACAGGCACACCCAACACATACCTGTACAGATACACCCTGAATACACCTGTACAGGTACACCTTACACACACCTGTACAGATACACCCTGAACATACCTGTAACCACCTTACACACACCTGTACGGATACACCTTACACATACCTGTAACCACCTTTAATACACCTGTAACCTCCTGAACGCACCTGTACGGATACACCTTGAATACACTTGTACAGGTACACCTTACACACACCTGTACAGGTACACCCTGAATACACCTGTACAGATACATCCTGAATACACCTGTACAGGTACACCCTGAATACACCTGTATAGGTACACCCTGAATACACCTGTACAGGTACACCCTGAATACACCTGTACAGGCACACCCTACACACACCTGTACAGATACACCCTGAATACACCTGTACAGGTACACCTTACACACACCTGTACAGATACACCTTGAACACACCTGTACAGGTACACCTTACACACACCTGTAACCACCTTAAATACAACTGTAACCCCCTGAACACACCTGTACAGGTATACGCTGAACACACCTGTACAGGTACACCCTGAACATACCTGTACAGGTACACCCTACACATACCTGTACAGATACACCCTGAACACACCTGTACAGATACACCTTCAACATACCTGTACAGGTACACCTTACACACACCTGTACAGATACACCTTGAACATACCTGTAACCACCTTTAATACACCTGTAACCTCCTGAACGCACCTGTACAGATACACCTTACACACACCTGTACAGGTACACCTTACACACACCTGTACAGATAGATCTTACACACATCTGTAACCCCTGAACGCACCTGTACAGGTACACCTTCCACACACCTGTCACCACCTTCCAGTGCCCACACTTTAACCTGGTGAAATCCCCCAGGTGACTTGTGCTCCACCTGGCCAGAGCACAGCCAGGTGAAGGCAGTGCCACTCACTTCCCATTTCCCACCAGGAACAACCCACAAATCGGGAATTTCCCCCTGGAAACGACAACTTCCACAGGCAGGATCTTCCTGCTCGGGGCGGTTCCCGGAGGTACCTGTGCAGGACAGGTGTGGCCTCACCTTGGTTGAGGTAGGTGAGGGTCTCGTCGTGCAGCTTGACCGCGGGGAGGTGGCGGCGCACAGCACGTACTGGAAGGGCAGCAGCTTGTCCTGGTTCTCCGGCGGCAAACTGGACTCCTCCTGCTTGAAGATGGGCAGAGCCAGGACGTCGCTGCGGACACGGGGACAGAGTCACCTGAGACAGGTGAGGTGGGGGCCGGGGCGCGGGGTCAGGGACTCCTTCAGTCCAACCTGGGCCTCGTTACCTGGGGGAAGAGCCCTGCCCCCACCTGGTTCTGCCTCTAGACCCTGCCCCAGACTGAGCCCAGGACTCCAGGGGTGCCCTGAACACCTGTCCCCAGGTGCCACCCGCTCCCCTGCACCCTGAACACCTGTGCTCAGGTGCCACCTGCTCACCTGAGATACACCTGTGGCCATTTGAATACCCCTGTAAGCACCTGGGGCACACCTGAACCCACCTGGGCACACCTGTGAGCACCTGGGGTACTCCTGTAACCACTTGGGCACACCTGTGGCCACCTGGGTACACCTGTGGCCACCTGGGCACAACTGTGACCACCTGGGGTACTTCTATAACCACCTGGGCACACCTGTGAGCACCTTGTACACAACTCCGTCCCAACTCCTAACCCTGACTCCGGCCACTACAATGACCCCAATTCCAACCACAACCACCCCTGCTCCTTCCCTACTCCATCCACAGCTCCAGCCCAACTGCATCCCGAGTCCATCCCGAATCCATCCTGAATCCAGCCTAACTGCATCCCGAATCCATCCCAACCGCATCCCAAATCCATCCCAGCTGCATCCCAAATCCATCCCAACCGCATCCCAAATCCATCCCAGCTGCATCCCGAATCCATCCCGAATCCAGCCCAAATCCCGAATCCATCCCAAATCCATCCCAGATCCCGAATCCATCCCGAATCCCAACCCCATCCCAAATCCATTCCAGCTACATCCCGAATCCATCCCAAATCCCGAATCCATCCCAAATCCATTCCAACTGCATCCCAAATCCATCCCAAATCCATCCCAAATCCAGCCCAGCTCTAACTCCAAACTCCAAGCCTGCTCTTCCTTGCTCCAACCCCAGCTCCACCCCAATGCCCCCGTTTCCCTCCCGATCCACCCCCATGCCCCCCTCCGTGCCCCAACTTCGGCACATTTTGGGGTTTCCCGCGCCCCTGGCATCCCCTGCCATGCTGGGGTCCCCCAGAGATTTTGGGATTCCCCCCCCCCAGAGATTCTGGGGACCTCAAGAGATTTTGGTTCCTCCCTGGGGATTTGAGATTCCCCCATGAATATTCTGGGGACCCCCGGAGACTGTGGGGTTTCCCTTGGGGATTCTGGGGACCCATGGAGATTTTGGGGTGCCCTTAGAGATCCTGGGATCCCCTCCTGCTGCAGGTACCGGTGCTGAGGTCCCGCCCGACGCCTTCAACCTCCAGCTCATTTCGGGGTTCCCCACTCCCCGCACGGCCCCTGCCAGCTCCCGGGGTTCCCCGGGATGTTTTGGGGTGCCCGGGATGTTTTGGGGTCCCCGGTACCTCATGCTGTAGGCGCCGGCGCCGAGCTCCTGCCCGATCCCCGACAGGCTGGCGTCGAAATCCTGCACCAGCCCCGACTCAATCACCTCGTCCGCCAGCGGCAGCTTCAGCGCCCACGCCATGGCCCCGAGGGCACCCCAAAAACGGGGGCCGGGTCACCCCCAAGAAAACGCGGTTGCCGTGGTCACTCCAAAACCAGGGGGCCTTGGGGACACCCCAAAAATGGGGGGGTCAGGGGTGACTCAAAGATGGGGGCGTCCTGGGGACACGCCAAAAGCGGGGGCGGTGTCACCCCCAAACACGGGGGTCCTCGGGGTCACTCCAAAAGGGGCTTGTAGGGGTCCCCCTCAAACCAGGGGGCTTCGGGGGCACCTCGACTGTGAGGGGGCCTCGGGTCACCCCAAAAACAGGCTCTTCAGTGTCACCCCAAAAATGGGGTTCCTCAGAGTCACCCCTAACCCAGAGGCTCCTCGGGGGCACCCCAATGCCTCCCCCTGTTTTCTGGGGGTACCAAAGCCCCCCAGCCCTCTTGGAGACCCTCTCCTGCGGTGCCTAATTTGGGGACACCCAAAAACCCGCTGCCACAGCGGAATGAACCCCAAAACCCAGCGACACCCCCAAGGCTGCGCCCCCGCCCTTGGAGCCCCTCAAAGGGAACGCCTCGGGGGGACCCCCAAACCCCTGAGAGGCGCACCCCCGGGGGTCCCGAGTTCTACAAACCGCCCCCAAGGGCTGCACCCGCGGGGACCCCCAAAATCCTGCACTCCCCTCCAAGGGCTGGGCCCTGCCGGGACCCCCCAAAATCCTGCACTCCCCCCAAAGGCTGGGCCCTGACAGGACCCCCAAAATCCTGCACTCCCCTCCAAGGGCTGCACTCACAGGGACCCCCAAAATCCTGCACTCCCCTCTAAGGGCTGGGCCCTGCCGGGACCCCCAAAATCCTGCACTCCCCCCAAAGGCTGGGCCCTGCGGAGACCCCCAAAATCCTGCACTCCCCTCCAAGGGCTGCACTCACAGGGACCCCCAAAATCCTGCACTCCCTCCAAAGGCTGGGCCCTGCCGGGACCCCCAAAACCCTGCACTCCCCTCCAAGAGCTGCACTCCCCGGAATCCCCAAAATCCTGCACTCCCCTCTAAGGGCTGCAGCCGCGGGGACCCCCAAAATCCAGCACTCCCCCCAAGGGCTGGACCCTGCGGAGACCCCCAAAATCCTGCAGTCCCCCCAACGGCTGGGCCCTGCTGGGATCCCCAAAGTCCTATTCTGGGAGAAAAACGCTCTGAAAAAGTGTTTTTTCTAGAATAGAAAAAAAGTGCTCACCAATTCCCTTTTTCTGACCAATGAGCATTCTTCACACATCACGTCACACTCACTGTCAAGCGCCCACGCCTAAAACAGCTCAAACAAAGCAAGGATACCCAAGCACAGAAAAAATTTTTGCACCTTAACAAGCCCACCCCCTACCTGCGAGCCGTGGCCGGGACACGGAGGACGGAGCGCCGCTTTGTCTCAGGAAGGCGGGAGAGAAAAGTTCACCAGCCCCTCAGCAAAGCAGGCAAACCTTGCTGAATCTCTCGCGTGTCTCCTCCCTCACAGCAGAAGCTGCTGGGTTCGGTTCCTTTTCCTGTTGTTCAGCTTCTCCGAGCCTCAGACGCCCCCGCCGCTCCCCGAAACTCGAAAACGAAGCCAAAAACACTCCAGAAAAAAACAAATTAAGCACCTAAAGATTTGCCGATGTACAGCTCCAGGCTGGGAAGCAGAAATGAAAACCTTCTTCCTTCAAGCTCGCATAAAACCAATCCAGCGACAAGCGAGAAATGTGACGTCCCGGTGTGCGCGAGCACGCGCCGAGAGAGGCTTGGATCTGAAACCCGCCGGTTTAAAATCCCCACCCTCCCACCGGCCTAACTCAAAGCTCCCACAGCCATCTGGGTGTAAAGCAGATATTCAGGAATGGAGATATCATCTGAAAATACCCGAAAAGGCCAAGGAAGCGAATAAAAACATTTTTGCTGATGCTTCCAAAAGCCCACACTGAGCCCCTGGCACCTACCAGCCCTTTGGAACCCAAACCCTTCCCCCAACCCCCCTAAACTGTTGTTGTTAGGGGTTTTTCCAGATGATCCAGAACTTCCAGGATGAATCCTGCTTCTTCCTGGACACCATGAAAGGTGCGTGAGTACCTGGGGCTCTGTGCTTGGGCCACACCTGTGTCAGATGCCCCCACCCCACCTTCCCTCACCTGCTGAGGGGTGACCTTGCCTTCCTTTGCAGCCGAAACCAACGACAGCTACCACATCATCCTGAAATAAGGGCAGAGAGGACAGGTAGAGCACTAGCAGCCTCTCAGCACACCTGAGAGACCTCCACCCCAGCACAGA
>JACSVZ010000029.1:583470-631041 GCA_014706295.1 Lycocorax pyrrhopterus obiensis
TCGTCTCCAAGCCGAGAGAGCCCCTCCCAAAACCTGCCCAGGTGATCCCTGGTGATGCCGTTCCCCCAGGTGAACCTCCAGGGGATCCCACCCACCTTCCCAGCCGTGCCCGTGGGGCAGGTGGGCGCTACCTCGTCGCTGACCAGGACGTGGATCCCGGTGGGTCCCTGTTTGTAGATCTGCTGGATCTGCTGGGCGGGCACGCGGAAAAGCTGCGCCAACTTCTCCGTCAGCTCGGCTGCCGTCAGCTCCTCCAGGTAAATGGCGTGGTACACTGCAGGGGACAGGACGGCCTCGCACCTGCCCAGGTGTGCCCCCGCGCCCCCGGGGCTGGGCTCAGCTGTGCCTCCAAACAGGGACCCGCCTGTCCCCGTGTCCTGTGCGGGATTGACACGCCTGGCCCCAAAAACCATCCGGCATCAGCCGGGCAGCACCACCGGGCCTGTTCCAGGTGGGTTTTATTCCCAGCGGGATGGGAGTGCTGCAAGAGCAGCCCCTCCCCAGCCTGCCCGGATTCTCACAGGTGTGCCCCATTCTGGCTTGGCACAGGTGAGATGCCAACACCTGTGTGGTGGCACCGAGGGAAATCCACTGGGATCGGGGCAAAGAATGGGGGGAAGGGGGTCATTTTTTGGCACCTTGACCTGAGGGGAGCGGGCAGGACCCCCGGGTGTACAGAGGGCCCAGGTGAGCTCTGTGCTCACAGGTGAGGCCACAGGTCAAGGCACAGGTGAGGGTACAGGTGATCTCAGCGGGGGATGAGGGATGGGGCCATCGGGTGCTGAGCACCTGTGGGCAGGTGCTCTGCTGGAAACAGCTGCCAGCACATCCCAGATTCCTGAGCCCCCCAGGTGTGATCCCAGATCCCCAATTCCCCCAGGTGCGATCCCTGCTGCCCCAGGTGTGATCCCAGATCCCCAATCCCCCAGGTGCGATCCCTGCTGCCCCAGGTGAGATCCCAGATCCCCAATTCCCCCAGGGGTGATCCCAGAACCTCAATCCCCCCCAGGTGTGATCCCTGCTGCCCCAGGTGTGATCCCAGACTCCCAATCCCCCCCAGGTGTGATCCCAGATCCCCAATTCCCCCAGGGGTGATCCCAGATCCCCAATCTCCCCCAGGTGTGATCCCTGCTGCCCCAGGTGTGATCCCAGATTCCAATCCCTCCCAGGTGTGATCCCAGACTCCCGATCCCCCCCAAGGTGTGATCCCTGCTGCCCCAGGTGTGATCCCAGATTCCCAATCCCTCCCAGGTGTGATCCCAGATTCCCGATCCCCCCCACGTGTGATCCCTGCTGCCCCAGGTGTGATCCCAGACTCCCGATCCCCCCCAAGGTGTGATCCCTGCTGCCCCAGGTGTGATCCCAGATTCCCGATCCCCCCCCAGGTGTGATCCCAGACTCCCGATCCCCCCCAAGGTGTGATCCCTGCTGCCCCAGGTGTGATCCCAGATCCCCAATCCCTCCCAGGTGTGATCCCAGATTCCCGATCCCCCCCAGGTGTGATCCCAGATTCCCGATCCCCCCCAGGTGTGGTCCCTGCTCCCCCTCACCAAAGAAGGTGCCGGCGCTGCCGTCGCCGTCCTCGTGCTCGTGCTGGGGGTCCCTCACCTGCTGCGACTCCTGGCACACGTAGATGGTCAGGCGGGGCCGCACCATCCTGCGACAGGTGAGGGTCACCTGGGGTTCCCTCCCTTCCCAGCCCCTTCCCTGCCAGGTGCCCTCAGCAGGAGCTGGAAGAGCTCATCCCGGAGGAAAACCCTTGTGGCTGTCCCCACCTGGCTGATCCCAAGGGGTCCCCGGGGTCAGCATTCCCTGGTGCCACGGGGGCAGGAATCCACACCTGGAATGCTCCCGGAATGCCCTCCCCGTCCCGTGTCAGGTGTCTGGGATGATGCTTCCCAGACATTCCCACCTGGACACCTCGTCCCTCTCAGCTCCAGGTGTGTTAAACCCCTGCCTTTTAGGGAAGGGTGTAAGAAACATCCCCTTTTTGGGAACCTCCTGCACAGGTAACTCCACCCGGGTGGGTCACAGGTGGAGACAGTTCCTGGATCAATGGGAATTCCTGACTTGTGGCTCCATTCCTGGACTCTCAAAGTGAAATAATTCCTAATTCCTCTTTCCTACCTGGACTTCCTCAAAGTGCCTCTAAATTCCTGACTCGGGTGGGAAAAGGCTGGGCCAGGTAATCCGCAGCCCCACAGGTGAATCTCGGCCTCCCAGGTGAGTCCCAGCCCCAGGTGATCCCCAGCCCCATAGGTGAGTCCCACAGGTGACCCCCAGCCCCCACAGGTGATCCCCAGCCCACAGGTGAGTCCCACAGGTGACCCCAAGCCCCACAGGTGACTCTCAGCCCCACAGGTGAGTCCCAGCCCCAGAGGTGAATCCCACAGGTGAGTCCCAGCCCCACAGGAGATCCCCAGCCTCACACGTGAGTCCCACAGGTGAGCCCCACCCCCACAGGTGATCTCCAGCCCCACAGGTGAGTCCCAGCCCCACAGGTGATCCCCAGCCCCATAGGTGAGTCCCAGTCCCACACGTGAGTCCCACAGGTGAGCCCCAGCCCCACAGGTGACTCTCAGCCCCACAGGTGACTCCCAGCCCCACAGGAGATCCCCAGCCCCACAGGTGAGTCCCAGCCCCACAGGCGATCCCCAGCCCCACAGGAGATCCCCAGCCCCACAGGTGAGTCCCACAGGAGATCCCCAGCCCCACAGGTGACTCCCAGCCCCACAGGTGAGTCCCACAGGAGATCCCCAGCCCCACAGGTGACTCCCAGCCCCACAGGTGACTCTCAGCCCCACAGGTGATCCCCAGCCCCACAGGTGAGCCCCGGCCCCACAGGTGACTCCCAGTCCCACAGGTGATCCCCAGCCCCACAGGTGAGTCCCACAGGAGATCCCCAGCCCCCCAGGTGAGCCCCAGCCCCCCAGGTGACTCCCAGCCCCCCAGGTGAGCCCCAGCCCCACAGGTGACTCCCAGCCCCCCAGGTGAGCCCCAGCCCCCCGTACCTGCCCTTGGGGCGTTGAAGAGCCGGATGCCGTCGGCGGGGCCGCAGATCTGGATCACGTCCTCCCGCGTCAGCTTCAGCAGATCTGCTCCTGGAAAATCCCCCAAGGGCCAAATTCACCCCGAATTCACCCCAAATTCTCCTCTGTTTGCCCAGGATTGGTATTTTTCACCTGTTTTTCCTCAAAACCAGCCTTTTCCAGCTTTGCTTTCCCCCAAATTATCTTTTTTTGGCTGTGTTTTCCCCCAAACCAGCATTTTCCCCACTTTTTTTCTAAAATCAGCATTTTTCACCTTTGTTTTCCCATGACCCTTATTTTCCAGCTCAGTTTTCCCAAAAATCACAACTTTTCACCTTTTTTTTCCACCACATCACCATTTTTCAGTCTCATTTTCCCCCAGATCAGCATTTTTCAGCGTGATTTCCCCCAAATTCAGTATTTTCCACCTCTGCTTTCCCTCACATCAGCATTTTCCAGCTTGGTTATCCCAAACCTGGCATTTTCCAGCTTTGTTTTCCCCCAAATCAGCAATTTTTCGCTTTATTTTTCCCCCAACTTGGCATTTTTTCAGCTCAGTCTTCCTCCAGATTGCAATTTTCCAAGTTTGCTTTACCCAAAATCAGCATTTTTCACCTCTGTTTTCCACAAAATCAGGTTTTCACCTTCATTTTGCCCATAATTGGCATTTTCCATCTTGGTTTTCCCCAAAATCAGCATTTTTCACCTTTTGCTTCCCCCCAAAATTGCCATTTTTCAGCTTAATTTTCCTTAAAATCAGCACTTTTCAGCCCATTTTTGCCTGAATTCAAAATTTTCTACCTCTGTTTGCCCCAAAATTGCCATTTTTAATGTTTTCCCCAAAATTGCCATTTTCAGCTGTTTTTCCCCAAAATCAGCCTTTCTCAGCTTTCTCCCCCCAAATCCCCACTTTTCAGCTTCATTGACCCCAGATCATCCATTTCCACCTTCTTTTCCCAAAACTGCCATTTTTCAGCTCCATTTCCCCCAAAATCAGCCCCTCTCGTGTTACCTGTGCCAGGTGAGCTGGGGGAGGCGGTGCCAGGTGAGCCGTTAGATTGGGTTATAAAAACAGGGATTTGGGAAATCTCACCTGGCCCAGGTGAGTGGAGGTGACCTGGCCCAGGTGAGTGGAGGTGACCTGGCTCAGGTGAGTGGGGGTGGCCTGGCCCAGGTGAGGGGAGGTGACCTGGCCCAGGTGAGGGGTGGTGGTGACCTGGCCCAGGTGAGTGGGGGTGGTGACCTGGCCCAGGTGAGTGAGGGATCTCACTTGGCCCAGGTGAGGGGAGGTGACCCGGCCCAGGTGAGTGGAGGTGACCCAGCCCAGGTGAGGGGTGGTGACCTGGCCCAGGTGAGTGGGGGTGACCTGGCCCAGGTGAGGGGTGGGGGGGTAACCCGGCCCAGGTGAGGGGGCAGAACTCACCTGAGAAGTTCCTGAAGAGCCGCGAGAAGGTGGAGAAGCGGTTCCGGTGCAGCCACTGCTGCGCCTCCTGCGGGGTCCAGGTGGGCAGCAGCGTCTGGGGGGACACGGGGGGACACAGGTGCTGCCAGGTGACCTGGGTGTGACCAGGTGAGGCGCGCGAGTTCGCACTCGGGCAGGGGCACAGGTGAGCTCAGGGCGGGCCAGCGCAGGTGTGAACTGAAGCCCTGAGCAGCTGGGACGAGGTGATGGCCTCAGAGGTGACCTGGAGGTGTTTCCTCTGAGGCACAGGTGAGCTCAGGTGAGCTCAGGTGAGCTCAGGGTGGGCCAGCGCAGGTGTGGATTCCCCCCCAAGCAGGGACAGAGGGCCGTGGCCTCCCAGGTGTTTCCAGGTGACCCTGCGGAACCTCCCCCCCAGGTGCACCTGGGCAGGTACCGGGGCAGGTACTTACGTCAGCCAGGGGCGCGGGGGGGTCGGGCTGGTGGCTCGGGGACCCACTGCTGGGGACAGAGGGACACGGTCACTGGGACACTGGGGACACCGGGGGCACTGTGGCACGGGGACATTGAACTGGACACTGGGATCGCTGGACACTGGGATTACTTTAACGGGGATACTGGGATCACTGGGATACTGGGACCACTGGGATACTGTGGTCACTGGGATGATACTGGCAATACTGTCACTGGGATATTGGGGCCACAGTCCCAGTGCCACTGGATAGCACTGGGGTGATACTGGGGTCACTGGATGGCACTGGGATGGCACTGGGGTGATACAGGGGTCACTGGGATGGCATTGGGATGGCACTGGGGTCATACAGGGGTCACTGAGATGGCACTGGGGTCACTGGGACAGCGCTGGGTGGCACTGGAATGACACTGGGATGGCACTGGCATCACTGGGATGACACTGGGATGGCACTGGGGTGATACTGGGGTCACTGGGATGGCACTGGGGTCACCGCCCCGGTCGGACCCTGGTCTCCCCGTCCCAGCACTCCCAGTATCCCGTCCCCACTCACCCGTCCCCGATGGAGAAGCTGCTGTGGGAGCTGTTGAAGCCGGGGGACGGCGCGCTGGGGACGTAGGTGACCTCGGGCCAGGGCGAGCACTGCGGACAGGCCAGGTGAGCACAGGTGTGCCTGGGACTGCACCTGCACTGCACACACCTGGGACTGCACACACCTGGGACTGCACACACCTGGGACTGCACACACCTGGGACTGCACCCACACACCTGGGACTGCACACACCTGCACTGCACACACCTGGAACTACACCTGCACTGCACACACCTGGGACTACACCTGCACTGCACACACCTGGGACTGCACCTGCACACACCTGCACATACCTGCACTGCACACACCTGCACTGCACACACTCCTGGGACTGCACCTGCACACAGCTGGGACTGCGCACACACACCTGGGACTGCGCACACCTGCACTGCACACACCTGCACCTGCACACATCTGGGACTGCACACACCTGCACTGCACACACCAGGGACTGCACACACACACCTGGACCTGGACCTGCACACACCTGCAGTGCAAACACCTGGGACTGCACCTGCACACACCTGCACTGCACGCACACACATGCACACACCTGCACTGCACACACCTGGAACTACACCTGCACTGCACACACCTGCACACACCTGGGACTGCACCTGCACTATACACACACATCTGCACATACCTGCACTGCACACACCTGGCCCTGCACACGCCTGCACTGCGCACACCTGCAGCACTGCATGCACACACCTGCACACACCTGAGATTGCACTTGCACACACCTGTCCCTGTATACACCTGGGTTTGCACCTGCACTGCACACACCTGCACTGCACACACCTGTCCCCACACACACCTGGCCGGCTCAGGTCAGTGATGCCCCCAAAGCCCTTTCTCAGGTACAAAAGCACCTTCTCTGCCCCCAGTTCTGCCTGGCAGGTAGAACACCACGGGCGAAGCTTTCCCGGCAGCACAGCCCTGCTCTCTGCCGGCCAGGTGAGCCAGGTGAGCTCACCTCGGTGAGGATGGTGGTCTCGTAGGAGGGCTGGTACTTCTCCTTCTCGTGGGGCGTTCGCTTCTCCATCTTCTCCCGATCCGTCTTCTGCTTCCGGTCGGCTCCTTTGGGCTGGAAAAGGGACAGGCCAGGACAGGTGTGTGGGAAACACACAGGTGACTCAGGTGACACAGGTGACTCGGCCTTCTTGGTGCTTTACAGAGGGAAAAGGAGTCGTTTGGGGAGAAGCTTGTCCTGAGGGCCTCTGCAGGGACAGGGGTGTGACCACCTGAGTACACCTGTAACCCCCTGAGCACACCTGTAGCCCCGAGTACACCTATAATGACTCTGCACACACCTGCAACCACCCGGCACACACCTGTAACCCCTTGAAAACACCTGTAACCCTCTGAATACACCTGTAACCCCCTGAGTACCCCTGTAACCACTCTGCACACACCTGTAACCCCCTGAGTACACCTGTAACCACTCTGCACACACCTGTAACCACCTGAGTACACCTGTAACCGCTCTGAGTACCCCGTAACCACTCTGCACACACTTGTAACCCCCTGAAAACACCTGTAACCACTCTGAGTACACCTGTAACCCCAAGTACACCTGTAACCCCTTGAAAACACCTGTAACCCCCTGAGTACACCTGTAACCACTCTGCACACACCTGTAACCCCCTGATACACCTGAGCTGTGTCTTCTGCACCTGCATCACCCAGGTAGGAGGTGGGATTTTGGGGGGACAAAGTGCACCTGGACACGAGGTCCCAGGGGTGGCCTTGACTTTTCCACACCTCTAACACCTGGGCCCGTCCTCCACCCAAAACTGGGGGGATTTCACTCAAATCCCACGGGAAGCACAGGTGTGGAACCTCCACAGGTATCCAGGTGTTCCCCTTGGCAGATCTCTGAAGAAATTCCCTTAAAACTTGGCTGCACCTGCACTCACAGGTGAAGGAATTTGGCCCAGGTGGACCAGGGGAGGGCAGGGCAGGACCCCAAACCCCACTGACCCTCGAGGTGAACAGGTGGGTGAACAGATGAACAGGTGAGAGAGAGGAGCCAAGGTGAGATTTTGGGTGTGTCGCAGGTGGGACGGAGTCACGGGGCACCCGAGGTGTGACCACAGCGGGAACGACCCCTGCCAGCCCCTCCCATCACCTGCAGTGCCAGGTTGGGGCCGATACTCCTAAAGGTGGGAGGTTCCAGAGGCACCAGCAGCCCCCAGGGCAAACGGGAACAGCCTCCCAGGTGAGCCCAGGTGGGAGGGGTACCTTGAACACCTTGATCTGGCAGCTGGCGGAGTGCAGGTGCTCCGTGTACTCGCCGCTCTCGTTCTCCCTGAAGGTGTCGATCTGCACGCGGAAGGGAACCCCCTTCTCGCCGCCGTGCTTGCGCAGCGTGAACTCCGTGCTGATGCAGTGCACCTGGGGACAGGTGGGGACAGGTGTGCTGCCCTGGGAATGCCGTCGGCACAGCCGGGGCAGCGCCAGGATCCACGGGGCAGCACCCGGGATCACCTGTCCTCACCTGGATGTGGGACAGAGCCCACCTGTCCTCACCTGGATGTGGGACAAAGCCCACCTGTCCCTCACCTGGATGTGAGGCAGTGCCCACCTGCCCTCACCTGGATGTGAGGCAGTGCCCACCTGTCCCTTACTTGGATGTGGGACAGAGCCCACCTGTCCCTCACCCTGATGTGAGGCACTGCCCACCTGTCCCTCACCTGGCTGTGAGGCACTGCCCACCTGTCCCTTACCTGGATGAAGACCGACGTCCTCTTGGCCGGATCCCACAGGAATTCCACGGTGTTGAGCTGCGTCGGGTTTGCGCGGGGGTCGATGATCCCCACGGACATCGGGATATCTGTGGCGGGAACAGGTGAGGCCCACCTGGGACGCCCCACCTGCCCCAGCCAGGTGAGACTCACCTATGTCCAGGATCCTGTCCCCAGGTCTGTTCCACCTCCAGCCCTCCAGCTGCTGGTGCTCTGTGTACTGCAGCCGCCGGTCGTGGAAAACCACCCGGAAGATGCTCTGGAGAAGGGGAAAACATCACCTGGAGCTGCCCTGGCACACCTGGCCAGGTGTGTGGCCCTTCCCTGTGCCAAAAAGGGGCAAAGGGAACCCCCGTCCCCCCCAAACCAGGTACATCTCCCACCCCCACCCTGCTGCAGGGCCCCGGAGAGCACCCGGCTGGGATGGGCACACCTGGCCAGGGGTACCTGTGCTCTCTGCCCACCTTGACCAGCTTCCCGTTGATCTCGGGCAGCTCCCCGAGTTTCCTGTTGTCCAACATTCGGATCTCGTAGGATTGACCTGGGGGCAGGAGGGCACCTGAGGGTTTTCTGTCACCTGTACCCGTCACCTGAGCTCCTCATTCATCTGGGGTCCCACCAACCCCGAGCTTCCAGTTCTACCAGAAAGCAGCAGGTACAGCCTGAGCCTGTAACCCCCGTCCTGCAGAGCCACCCCACACTGACACACCTGTATAGGTACACCCTGAATACACCTGTACAGGCACACCCTGAATACACCTGTACAGGTACACCCTGAATACACCTGTACAGGCACACCCAACACATACCTGTACAGATACACCCTGAATACACCTGTACAGGCACACCTTACACACACCTGTACAGATACACCCTGAACATACCTGTAACCACCTTACACACACCTGTACGGATACACCTTACACATACCTGTAACCACCTTTAATACACCTGTAACCTCCTGAACGCACCTGTACGGATACACCTTGAATACACTTGTACAGGTACACCTTACACACACCTGTACAGGTACACCCTGAATACACCTGTACAGATACATCCTGAATACACCTGTACAGGTACACCCTGAATACACCTGTACAGGCACACCCTACACACACCTGTACAGATACACCCTGAATACACCTGTACAGGTACACCTTACACACACCTGTACAGATACACCTTGAACACACCTGTACAGGTACACCTTACACACACCTGTAACCACCTTAAATACAACTGTAACCCCCTGAACACACCTGTACAGGTATACGCTGAACACACCTGTACAGGTACACCCTGAACATACCTGTACAGGTACACCCTACACATACCTGTACAGATACACCCTGAACACACCTGTACAGATACACCTTCAACATACCTGTACAGGTACACCTTACACACACCTGTACAGATACACCTTACACACACCTGTACAGATACACCTTGAACATACCTGTAACCACCTTTAATACACCTGTAACCTCCTGAACGCACCTGTACAGATACACCTTACACACACCTGTACAGGTACACCTTACACACACCTGTACAGATAGATCTTACACACATCTGTAACCCCCTGAACGCACCTGTACAGGTACACCTTCCACACACCTGTCACCACCTTCCAGTGCCCACACTTTAACCTGGTGAAATCCCCCAGGTGACTTGTGCTCCACCTGGCCAGAGCACAGCCAGGTGAAGGCAGTGCCACTCACTTCCCATTTCCCACCAGGAACAACCCACAAATCGGGAATTTCCCCCTGGAAACGACAACTTCCACAGGCAGGATCTTCCTGCTCGGGGCGGTTCCCGGAGGTACCTGTGCAGGACAGGTGTGGCCTCACCTTGGTTGAGGTAGGTGAGGGTCTCGTCGTGCAGCTTGACCGCGGGGGAGGTGGCGGCGCACAGCACGTACTGGAAGGGCAGCAGCTTGTCCTGGTTCTCCGGCGGCAAACTGGACTCCTCCTGCTTGAAGATGGGCAGAGCCAGGACGTCGCTGCGGACACGGGGACAGAGTCACCTGAGACAGGTGAGGTGGGGGCCGGGGCGCGGGGTCAGGGACTCCTTCAGTCCAACCTGGGCCTCGTTACCTGGGGGAAGAGCCCTGCCCCCACCTGGTTCTGCCTCTAGACCCTGCCCCAGACTGAGCCCAGGACTCCAGGGGTGCCCTGAACACCTGTCCCCAGGTGCCACCCGCTCCCCTGCACCCTGAACACCTGTGCTCAGGTGCCACTTGCTCACCTGAGATACACCTGTGGCCATTTGAATACCCCTGTAAGCACCTGGGGCACACCTGAACCCACCTGGGCACACCTGTGAGCACCTGGGGTACTCCTGTAACCACTTGGGCACACCTGTGGCCACCTGGGTACACCTGTGGCCACCTGGGCACAACTGTGACCACCTGGGGTACTTCTATAACCACCTGGGCACACCTGTGAGCACCTTGTACACAACTCCGTCCCAACTCCTAACCCTGACTCCGGCCACTACAATGACCCCAATTCCAACCACAACCACCCCTGCTCCTTCCCTACTCCATCCACAGCTCCAGCCCAACTGCATCCCGAGTCCATCCCGAATCCATCCTGAATCCAGCCTAACTGCATCCCGAATCCATCCCAACCGCATCCCAAATCCATCCCAAATCCATCCCAGCTGCATCCCAAATCCATCCCAACCGCATCCCAAATCCATCCCAGCTGCATCCCGAATCCATCCCGAATCCAGCCCAACCCCATCCCGAATCCATCCCAAATCCATCCCAGCTGCATCCCGAATCCATCCCGAATCCAGTCCAACCCCATCCCAAATCCATTCCAGCTACATCCCGAATCCATCCCAACCGCATCCCGAATCCATCCCAAATCCATTCCAACTGCATCCCAAATCCATCCCAAATCCATCCCAAATCCAGCCCAGCTCTAACTCCAACTCCAAGCCTGCTCTTCCTTGCTCCAACCCCAGCTCCACCCCAATGCCCCCGTTTCCCTCCCGATCCACCCCCATGCCCCCCTCCGTGCCCCAACTTCGGCACATTTTGGGGTTTCCCGCGCCCCTGGCATCCCCTGCCATGCTGGGGTCCCCCAGAGATTTTGGGATCCCCCCCCCCCCCCAGAGATTCTGGGGACCTCAGGAGATTTTGGGTTCCTCCCTGGGGATTTGAGATTCCCCCATGAATATTCTGGGGACCCCCGGAGACTGTGGGGTTTCCCTTGGGGATTCTGGGGACCCATGGAGATTTTGGGGTGCCCTTAGAGATCCTGGGATCCCCTCCTGCTGCAGGTACCGGTGCTGAGGTCCCGCCCGACGCCTTCAACCTCCAGCTCATTTCGGGGTTCCCCACTCCCCGCACGGCCCCTGCCAGCTCCCGGGGCTCCCCAGGATGTTTTGGGGTGCCCGGGATGTTTTGGGGTCCCCGGTACCTCATGCTGTAGGCGCCGGCGCCGAGCTCCTGCCCGATCCCCGACAGGCTGGCGTCGAAATCCTGCACCAGCCCCGACTCAATCACCTCGTCCGCCAGCGGCAGCTTCAGCGCCCACGCCATGGCCCCGAGGGCACCCCAAAAACGGGGGCCGGGTCACCCCCAAGAAAACGCGGTTGCCGTGGTCACTCCAAAACCAGGGGGCCTTGGGGACACCCCAAAAACGGGGGGGTCAGGGGTGACTCAAAGATGGGGGCGTCCTGGGGACACGCCAAAAGCGGGGGCGGTGTCACCCCCAAACACGGGGGTCCTCGGGGTCACTCCAAAAAGGGGCTTGTAGGGGTCCCCCTCAAACCAGGGGGCTTCGGGGGCACCTCGACTGTGAGGGGGCCTCGGGGTCACCCCAAAAACAGGCTCTTCAGTGTCACCCCAAAAATGGGGTTCCTCAGAGTCACCCCTAACCCAGAGGCTCCTCGGGGGCACCCCAACGCCTCCCCCTGTTTTCTGGGGGTACCAAAGCCCCCCAGCCCTCTTGGAGACCCTCTCCTGCGGTGCCTAATTTGGGGACACCCAAAAACCCGCTGCCACAGCGGAATGAACCCCAAAACCCAGCGACACCCCCAAGGCTGCGCCCCCGCCCTTGGAGCCCCTCAAAGGGAACGCCTCGGGGGGACCCCCAAACCCCTGAGAGGCGGCACCCCCGGGGGTCCCGAGTTCTACAAACCGCCCCCAAGGGCTGCACCCGCGGGGACCCCCAAAATCCTGCACTCCCCTCCAAGGGCTGGGCCCTGCCGGGACCCCCCAAAATCCTGCACTCCCCTCCAAGGGCTGCACTCACAGGGACCCCCAAAATCCTGCACTCCCCTCTAAGGGCTGGGCCCTGCCGGGACCCCCAAAATCCTGCACTCCCCCCAAAGGCTGGGCCCTGCGGAGACCCCCAAAATCCTGCACTCCCCTCCAAGGGCTGCACTCACAGGGACCCCCAAAATCCTGCACTCCCTCCAAAGGCTGGGCCCTGCCGGGACCCCCAAAACCCTGCACTCCCCTCCAAGAGCTGCACTCCCCGGAATCCCCAAAATCCTGCACTCCCCTCTAAGGGCTGCAGCCGCGGGGACCCCCAAAATCCAGCACTCCCCCCAAGGGCTGGACCCTGCGGAGACCCCCAAAATCCTGCAGTCCCCCCAACGGCTGGGCCCTGCTGGGATCCCCAAAGTCCTGCACTCCCCCCCCAAGGGCTGGGCCCTGCTGGGATCCCCAAAATCCTGCACTCCCCCCCCAAGGGCTGCACCCTTGGGGACCCCCAAAATCCTGCACTCCCCCCAAAGGCTGGGCCCTGACAGGACCCCCAAAATCCCGCACTCCCTCCAAGGCCTGCACCCACAGGGATCCCCAAAATCCCACACCGCCCTAGGCGCTGCCCCTCGCAGGGACCCCTCGGTCCCGGCTGGGACGCCCCAGTCCTGGCTGGAACCCCCCGATCCGGGCTGGGACGCGACGGGCCGGACTGGGACCCCCTGATCCGAGCCGGTTCGCCCCGGTCCTGGCCCGGCCCCCCCGCTCCGGGCCGGGACCCCCAAACCCGCCGCTCCGCCAAGATGGAGGCGGCGGCCCCGCCCCCGCCGCTGGGAGGGCCGCCCCGCCCCTCCGCCGCTCTCAGCCAATGGGAAGAGGTATTGCAGCGTGACAGGCGGCCGCAGTAACCAATAGAGAGCTCCGCGCGCGGCAGGCCGCCCGGGGATTGGCTGGGAGGCGTGGCGGCGGTACGCGGCGCTCGGCTCCGTGCGGCGCCTCCCTCGGGGCCGCGGGTTCGAGTCCCGCTCCTGCCTCGGGCGTGCGCTGAGCTGCGCCGGCCTCGGACGGGGGGGCCGAGGAGGAGGAGGGACCCCCCGCCCCCGCTCCTCCGCACCCCCCAAATCTGGAAAAAAGGGGAAAGGAAAAGAAAAAAGAAAAATACTGTTTATTTCACACCACTACATCAAGTGCATCAGTCTGCCGCGGCCCCAGCGGGCGCCCCGGTGCCCCCCGCCCCCCCAAACCTCCCCCTCCCATCGCTCCCCCGGGGGGGCTGGAGCCCCCCAGGCTCAGGGCAGGGGGAGGCGGGGAAGGGGCGCTGCCTCTGTTTTGGGGTTCACGCCCCCCAAACCCGGGGAGTCCAGTGATGTCCCCAAAATCCACCCACGGGACGTCCCCAAGGTGGGGGATCACCCCCAGAAGCCCCTCACGAGGTGGGGGACCCCCAAAATCAGCGTCGGGGGGTGACATAAATTGGGGGTCACCCCTGGTGAGCCGTGACATTGCCTCGGGAACACAGGAAAAAGGGCAAAACCCAGAAAAACGGAAATCACTGATTTTGGGTGGGTGTGTGACACTCGGGGGGCAGGGCAGGGCGGGGGGGGTCTGTCACCACGTGTGTCACAGGCGGGGGAGGTGTGACATGAACACGTTCGGGTCGTGTGTGACGAGGAGGGCACGGGGGGGGACACAGAGGCACAGGTGGGCACAGGCACGGGGGCAGGGGGGCAAAATCCGTGGCCAAAGGGACAAAACCGGTGGCCAAAGTGCTGATGGCTGGAGGGGCTGTGGCTGGTGGGACAGAGGGGATTCCCAGTGCTCCCAGTTCGGCGCACACGGAAGACGCTGAAGGGCACGGGGGGGGAGGGACAAAATCGGTGGCCCAAGGGACAAAATCAATGGCCAAAGTGCTGATGGCAGGCGGTCAGGGGGACTGGGAACTGGGATGTTCCCAGTGCTCCCAGTTCAGAGTGTGTGGAAGACGCTGAATGTCGGACACAGGTATGGGAGGGTGGACACAAGTACGGGAGCATGGACACAGGTACAGGGTGATGGACACAGGTACGGGGTGGTGAACACAGGTACGGGAGAGTGGACACAGGTACAGGGTGGTGGACACAGGTACGGGGTGGTGGACACAAGTACGGGAGCATGGACACAGGTACGGGGTGGTGGACACAGGTACGGGGTGGTGAACACAGGTACGGGAGGGTGGACACAGGTATGCGGTGGTGGACACAGGTACGGGGGTGGTGGACACAGGTACAGGGTGATGGACACAGGTACAGGGTGGTGGACACAGGTACGGGAGGGTGGACACAGGTACGGGGTGGTGGACACAGGTACAGGGTGGTGGACACAGGTACGGGAGAGTGGACACAAGTAGGGGGGTGGTGGTGCAGGGAGCCAGGTGGCAGAGGGACAGAACCAGTGGCCAAAGTGCTGGTGGCAGAAGGCCGGGGGGACACAGAAGGGCTCTCAGCACTCCCAGCTCGGGGCACGGGGGAGATGCCGACGGGTGGACACAGCTACGGGCGTGGCGGTGAGGGACAGAACCAGCGGCCAAAGCGCTGAGGGCAGCGGGCCGGGGGCTGACAGAACCAGCGCCCCCAGCTCAGGGCACGTGGAAGACGTTGAGCTTGCTGGTGTTCTTGAGGGTCTGGCGGCGGTTGCAGAACCAGACGCGCACGACCTCGCGCTCGTAGCGCAGCTCCTGCGCGATGCGCGTGATCTCGGCGCCCGTGGGCAGCGCGTTGCGCTCGAAGTGCGCGTTCAGGGCCTCGAGCGCCTGCGGGGTGAAGGACGTGCGGCGCTTCCGCTTCTTGCCCGGCTCGCCCCCCACGAACTCCAGCAGGTGCTGCTGCCCCTCGCGCTGCCGCTGCTCCGCCTCGCGCAGCCACTTCTCCAGCACCGGCTTCAGCTTCTGCGCGCTCTTGGGCGTGATGTCCAGCTTCTCGAACCTGCGGGGACAGGGGACACAGGGGACACTCAGGGGGGACGTCTTGGGCGTGATGTCCAGCTTCTCGAACCTGCGGGGACAGGGGACACTCAGGGGGGACACTCAGGGGGGACACGAGACACTCAGGGGACACTCGGGGGGACACAGGGGACACTCAGGGGGGACGTCTTGGGGGTGATGTCCAGCTTCTTGAACCTGCGGGGACAGAGGATATTCAGGGGGGACACTCAGGGGGGACGTCCAGCTTCTCGAGCCTGCGAGGACATGGGGACACTCAGGGGGCACACGAGACACTCAGGGGACACTCAGGGGACACTCAGGGAGGATGTTCGGCTTCTCGAACCTGGGGGGACATGGGGACACTCAGGGGGGACACGGGGACACTCAGGGGGGACACAGGTGACACTTGGGGGATGTCTGGCTTGACCTGCAGGGACAGGGGACATGGGGACACTCAGGAGACACTCGGGGGGACACAGGGGACACTCAGGGGGGATGTTCAGCTTCTTGAACCTGTGGGGACATGGGGACACTCAGGGGGGACACAGGGGACATTCAGGAGGGACACAGGGGACACTCGGGGGGACATGGGACATTCAGGGGGGATGTCCGGCTTCCCAAATCTGGGAGGACAGGGGACACAGGGGACACAGGGGACACTCAGGGGGGATGTCTTGGGGGTGATGTCCAGCTTGTTAAACCTGAGGGGACACAGGGGACATGGGAGACCCTCAGGGATGGAGGACAGGGGACAGCAGGCTGGGACTGGGGGTGTGACAGTGAGGGGGAGTGACACCCAGCACCCTCCTTTGCCCCATTTTTCTCCTTTTCTCCCTCATTTTCCTCCTTTTCTCCAGTTCTCCCTTCCTCCACCTCTCTTCCCTTTCCCAACTTCCCTTTTCCCCATTTTCCTCCTTTTCCCCACTTTCCTCCCATTCTCTGCTTTTCCTCCTTCCCCACAATTTCCCTCCTTCTCTCCAACTTCCTTTCCTCCTGTTTTCCTCCCTTTCTCCAATTCTCCTTTCCCTCAATTTTCCATCTTTTCCACTCCTTGCCCTTTCCTCCCCCCGTGCCCGCCCCGGCCCCTGTCACCGTTTGCACCTGGCTGTGTCCCCTCACCTGCAGATGGCCCCGTCCTGTCCCTGTCCCCGCCCCGCACCCGGCCGATGGTCCCGTCCCTGTCCTGTCCCACAGTGCTCACCTGCACGTGGCCCTGTCCCCGGCCCTGTCCCTGCAGGTGACAGGTATTTGCCTGCAGGTGGCCCTGTCCCCACAGGTGACATCACCTGCAGATGGCCCTGTCCCCACATCTGTCCCACAGGGTGACATCACCTGCAGATGGCCCCACACCTGTCCCCCCAGGTGACATTTACCTGCAGATGGCCCTGTCCCTGTCCTGCAGGTGACATCACCTGCAGGTGTCCCTGTCCCCACACCTGTCCCACAGGTGACATTACCTGCAGACGGCCCTCTCCTTGTCCCCCCAGGTGACATTACCTGCAGATGGCCCTGTCCCTGTCCCCACACCTGTCCCTCAGGGTGACAATATCTGCAGATGGCCCTGTCCCTGTCCCCCAGGTGACATTACCTGCAGATGGCCCTGTCCCTGTCCCCCAGGTGACATTTACGTGCAGATGGCCCTGTCCACATAGGTGACATTACCCACAGGTGTCCCTGTCCCCACACCTGTCCCGCAGGTGACATCACCTGCAGATGTCCCTGTCCCTGTCCCCACATCTGTCCCACAGGGTGACATCACCTGCAGATGGCCCCACACCTGTCCCCCAGGTGACATTTACCTGCAGATGGCTCTGTCCCTGTCCCCACACCTGTCCCCCAGGGTGACAATACCTGCAGATGACCCTGTCCCTGTCCTGCAGGTGACATTTACCTGCAGATGGCCCTGTCCCTACACCTGTCCCCCCAGGTGACATTTACCTGCAGATGGCCTTGTCCCTGTCCCCCAGGGTGACATTACCTGCAGATGGCCCTGTCCACATAGGTGACATTACCCACAGGTGTCCCTGTCCCCACACCTGTCCCGCAGGTGACATTACCTGCAGATGTCCCTGTCCCCCAGGTGACATTACCTGCAGGTGTCCCTGTCCCCACACCTGTCCCACAGGTGACATTACCTGCAGATGGCCGACTGGCTGTAGGCGGGGCCCTCGGTGGCCGTCAGGGCCTGCCCCACCTGGGTCTGGGTCAGCCCCAGCGAGAGGCGCCGCAGTTTGAAGTTCTTGGCGAATTCCCGGATTTCCTCCAGGTTGATCCCGTCCTCCTCGGCGCTGGGCGGGGCGGGGGGCTCTGGGGGGGCGCGGGGGGCTGTGAACGCCCTCATCCCTCTGCCCAGGGACCCCAGTCCCTGATATCCCTCTCCCAGTGATCCCAGTCCCCGTTATCCCTCTGCCCAGGGATCCCAGTCCCTGTTGTCCCTTTTCCCAAGGACCCCAGACCCCGCGTTCCCTCTTCCCAGTGGTTCCCCGACACCGCTAATCCCAGAGGACCTCAGACCCTGTTATCCCTCTTCTCAGTTCCCATTTTCCCTCTGCCCAGGGATCCCAGACCCGCCTTATCCCTCTTCCCACCGGACCCCAGTCCCTGCTATCCCTCTTCCCAGGGGATCCCAGACTCCAGTATCTCTCTTCCCAACAGTTCCCAGACCCCATGATTACCAGGAGACCCCAGTCCCTGTTATCCCTTTTCCCACAGGACCCCAGCCCCTGTCATCCCTCTTCCCAGTGGTTCCCAGACCCCACTATTCCCAGAGACCCCACAGCCCATTACCCCTCTCCCAGCGATCCCAACCCCCGTTATCCCTCTCCCAGTGCTCCCAGTGACTCACTGGACACCAGCTGGCTCACGGTGGGGGTCTCGGAGCAGGTGATGGGCACCGGGGACGGTGACACCTTGGCCACGGGCGCGGGGCTCGTCCCCACCCCGGCCGGGGCCGGCTGGATGGGCTGGACCTGGGGGGGACCCGGGGGTGACCTGGGGGGAACCGGCAGCTCCGCCCCCCGTGGGGCACGGCCCACCGGGACGGCTGGTGGCACCAGGAGGGCCGCGGGGTGGCCACGGGACAGGAGGGGGCATGGCCTGGGGGTGCTCCTGGCATCCCAAAGCCACATGGCCAGGACCTAAAGGGGCTCATGTGCCCCCACAGCCACACAGCCGGGTCCCCAAGGTGCTCATGGGCTCCTAAATCCACCTGACTGGGTCCCAGAGCCACGCGGCCACAGCCCAAAGGTGCTCAGGGGTTCCCGCAGCCACACAGCCGGGTCCCAGCAGTGCTTGTGTCCCCCCAGAACAACGGGGCTGGGTCCCAGGGGGGCTCACGTCTCCCCAGAACAACGGGGCCGGGTCCCAGGAATGGTTGTGGTATCCCAAAGCCACCTGGCCACGTCCCAAAAGCGCTTCTGTCTCCCCCGAGGCCGTGTGGCCGGGTCCCAAAGGCACACGGAGGGTCCCAAAGGCACACGGAGGGTCCCAGAGCTGCAGGGGGATCCCAAAGCTGCAGGGGGGTCCCAAAGCTGCTCCCCTGCTCACAAAGCCCCTCTGGGGACGCTGCCACCCTTCAGCCACACTGCCCTGGCCCCCCGGCCCTGACCCACCTCGCTGGGGGCTCACGGGGGTGGCTTGGGGGGCTCAGGGGTCTCGGGGTGCAGAGGCTCCCCTTGGTCTCGGGTGGGGTCAGGGTGACCCACGGGGGCTCAGGGTGACTCGGGGGGGCTCAGGGGGTCTCAGGGGTGGGGGCTCACCTCGCTCTTGACGGGGGGCTCAGCGGGCCCGTTTTTCTTGCCGGGGGCCGGTGCGGGGGGGGCGGTGGCCAGCGTGGCCCCCGTGGTCAGCGTGGCCCCCGTGGCCAGCGTGGCGATGACCTGGCCCTGCGCGTTGAGCAGCAGCTGCGGTGTCACCGGTGTCACCTGCAGGCTGGGCGGGGCCGGCGCGGGGGCGGCCGCGGCCACCCCGGGGGGGGCCACGACCCACGGCAGGGTCCCGATCACCTGGGGGGGGGACACGGTGCTGGGGGACCCGAAAACGCCCACCCAGTGGGGGGTGGGCGGGACACAGGACACCGGGAGCATCCGGGACCCCCTCCCCAGGTGACACAACCCCGTGGGGGGGGACAGGGGACCCCCCGCGGTACCTGGCCCTGGGCGTTGGTCAGGAGCTGCCCCGGGATCCCCTGGACGCTGGGGAGGGGGTTGGCGATCACGGGGGGGGCACTGAGGGACCCCAGGAGCTGCGGCTGCGCCCCCAGAGCCGCCGTGAGCTGTGGGATGGAAACGGGGTCAGAGCTGGGGCAATGGGGGCCACCGGGAGCCCCCGGATCGTCCCCCCCCTCCCCGTGGCCACCGGAGTCCCTGGGGGCCCCTAAATCCAGAAATCCATCCCATGGGAGCTGCCCAAAGCAGAGCTGCAGCTCGTCGGGATGGGGAAACTGAGGCAGGGATTGTGCCCTGGGAAACTGAGGCAGGGATCTTGTCCTGGGAAACTGAGGCGGGGATCCTGCACGGGGAAACTGAGGCAGGGATCCCACCTGGGAAACAGACTGGGATCTTCTCCCGGGAAACCGAGGCTGGGATCCTGTCCAGGGTCAGAATCTCACGTGTGGAACTGAGAGTGGGATCCTGCCTGGGGAAACTGAGGCAGGGATCTTGTCCGGGGAAACGGGGGCTGGAATCCTGGTCGGGGAAACTGAGGCCGGGATGTGGCCCTGGAATTCCCGGGGCTCCCCGTGGCCCCGCGACTGCTGGATCCCGGGGTGGGGTGGGATCGGTCCTTACTATGCCGGGGTTAAAGGCCAGTCCGGTGATCTGGGGCTGCACGGACATCGGGGGCTGCACGGACATCGGGGGGTCCTTTGGGGGGGTGGGCGCCGGGGGGGGCTGGGGCAGCAGCGGGGGCTGCCCCGGGGGCGGCGGGGGCGGCCGCGGCGCCGGGACCGCCGGGATGGCCGGGATGGCGGGGCTGAGCACGGCGGCGGCTGCGGAGAGACGGAGACACCGTCAGAGGGGCGGCAGCGGGGGCACCGCGCCCGTGTCCCCCCCCCCGCCCCGCCTGTCCCCGCCCGTCACCGGGGCCTCACCTAAACCCGGTGCTGCTGCAGCACAGAGTGGGGGGCGCCGGGGGAACCCAAAACCTGCCCGGACACACCTGGGACAGGGCCAGGGGTCCATAAGAGCCCCACGTGTTGGGGTCGATCCCCCCCCTCTCCCATCTGCAGGGCCCCCCCCCCCACCTGCTGCAGGGGGGGACACACCTGGAACCCCAAATCCACACCAGGTGCCTCACCTGGAGCCCCAAATCTGCACCCCTCATACTCCGATTCCCCAAATTCAAGCCCAATTCAGACCCCTGCAGGTGAAGACCACCTGAGCTGGGGCTGAGCTGGGGGAGGATGAATTAGGGAGGGGACAAAGGGAGCCCCAAGGTCACCTGTTTCAGCCAGGTACCACACCTGGAGCTCCAAATCTGCACCTTTTAGTCTCAAATCTCCCAAATTCAAGCCCATTTCAGAAGCCTCCTGCAGCAGGTGCTGCACCTGGAATCCTAAATCTGTACCTTTTATACTGAAACGGGCTGGGTTTGGGCTGAGGATGAGTTGGGGAGGGGGCAAAGGGAGCTCCAGCCTCCCCTGTTGCAGCCAGGTGCCTCACCTGGAGCCCCAAATCTGCACCGGGTGCCTCACCTGGACCCCAAATCTACACCAGGTGCCTCACCTGGAGCCCCAAATCTACACCTTTTGTTCTCAAATCCCCCAAATTTAAGCTCACATCAGACCCCTCCTGCAGCCACACCTCAGCCCCAAATCTACCTGGACTTCACCTGTTGCAAGCACGTGCCACACCTGGAGCCCTAAATCGACACCTTTTTAACTCAAATTCCCCCACTGAAACCCATTTCAGATCCCAGCTGGATGGGACTGGCTGGGTTTGGGCTGAGGACGAGTTGGGGAGGGGGCAAAGGGAGCCCCAATCTCTCCGGCTGCAGCCAGGTGCCTCACCTGGACCCCCAAATCTGCACCGGGTGCCTCACCTGGAGCCCAAATCCACCCCAGGTGCCTCACCTGGAGCCCCAAATTTGCCCCAGGTGCCAAATCTGGAATCCCAAATCTACACCAGGTGCCACACCTGGAGCCCCAAATCTGCACCAGGTATCTCACCTGGCGCCCCAAATCTGCACCGGGTGCCTCACCTGGAGCCCAAATCTGCACCAGCTGCCTCACCTGGAGCCCCAAATCTACACCGGGTATCTCACCTGGAGCCCCAAATCTACACCAGGTGCCACATCCGGAGCCCCAAATCTGCACCTTTTATTCTCAAATCCCCCAAATTTAAGCCCACGTCAGACCCCTCCTGCAGCCACACCTCAGCCCCAAATCTACCTGGACTTCACCTGTTGCAAGCACGTGCCACACCTGGAGCCCTAAATCGACACCTTTTTAACTAAAATTCCCCCACTGAAACCCATTCCAGATCCCAGCTGGATGGGACTGGCTGGGTTTGGGCTGAGGACGAGTTGGGGAGGGGGCAAAGGGAGCCCCAATCTCTCCTGCTGCAGCCAGGTGCCTCACCTGGAGCCCCAAATCTGCACCGGGTGCCAAATCTGGAATCCCAAATGCACACTGGGTGCCTCACCTGGAGCCCCAAATCCACACCAGGTGCCTCACCTGGAGCCCCAAATCTGCCCCAGGTGCCAAATCTGGAATCCCAAATCTACACCAGGTGCCACACCTGGAGCCCCAAATCTGCACCTTTTATTCTCAAATCCCCCAAATTCAAGCTCACGTCAGACCCCTCCTGCAGCCACACCTCAGCCCCAAATCTACCTGGACTTCACCTGTTGCAAGCACGTGCCACACCTGGAGCCCTAAATCTGCACTGGGTGCCACATCTGGAATCCCAAATCTACCCCAGGTGCCTCACCTGGAGTCCCAAATCTACACCTTTTATTCTCAAATCCCCCAAATTCAAGCCCATCTCGGACCCCTCCTGGAGCCCCAAATCTGCACCTTTTTCACTCAAACTCCCCGGCCGGAGCCCGTTTCCGCTCCCAGGTGCGCGGGCGGGCGGGGCAGGCGCGGTTACCTGCGGTTACCTGTGAGATTGGCTACGGGCGGCTTGAAAATCGCCCCCGCAGGTGCCGCCGGCGTCAGTCCCGGGAGCGCGGCGAGCGTTGCTGTGGGAATTGTCACCAGGGCCAGCGCCTGCTGGCCTGTCACCTGACCTGCAATACTGATGGGGATAAGAAGAGGTTGAGTAACTGTCCCTGCCGGAACCATTACTCCTGTCACACCTGTGGCTAAGCTTTCCTGAGCCAACACCTGCGGAGATAAATGAGATTTGAAAGAGAAACACAAATCAACGCCCTGCTCAGCATCAGGGAAACCCCCACAGGGCCCCCCCACCCCGGCCTGGGACACCCCTCTGGGGGGGGGGGAGGGGGGGAAAAGGGGGAGCTCCTCGGTGGATCCCTCTTGGGGGGGGGGGGCAAAGGGGGAGCCCCCCTAGCTGGTGAAGCCCTGGGGGAAGGGGGGCCCACGGGGGGCTCCCTGGTGAACATCTGGGGGGGCGGGAAGGCAAAGGGGGAGCCCCCCTTACCTGTGAACCCCACTCCGTGGGGAGATGGGGGGTGTTGAGTGGGGGGCACTGGGGGGCTGTGGAGATGCTTCTCTGGAGGGTGTAAGGGGGCCCCCCCTTATTTGCTGACCCCCGCTCTGTGGGGGATGGGGGCAGAGAGGGGATCCCCTTCGCCTCGGGGTCCCCCCTTACACGGAACCCCTTCTCCATAGGGGAGACGAGGGGCACCTGGGGCCTCCTTCCCCCCCCCCCCACCCAGGTCTGCGGAGACCCCTCTGTGTGGGGGGACAAAAGGGGGTCCCCTTTACCTGGCCACCCCCTCTCCGCGGACACCTCCCCCGGGGCCCCCCTCGCCCCCCGGCCCCGGGGGGCAGTTACCTGTGGGGCGGCCTGCACGGCCAGGTGGGTCACGCCGGGCTGGCTCGGGGCGTGGCTCGAGGGGACGGGGACGGGCGACGCTGCTTTGGCTTTACCTGGGGGAGAAACGGGTGGCGGTGAAACGGGGGGGGGAGGCACCCAAATTCTGCACAGCCAGGGAGCGAACACCCTCCCACAGGTGCCCTCAGGTGCGGCCAGCGCCCGGGGAGGGGACGCAGGAGGGGCAGGGCTTTGGGTCAGCCGTAGGGGGACCGGGGCGGTGACCGTCCCCATCCCCATCCCCCCGGGCGGGGCCTCCTCCTCCTCCCCCGGCAGCAGAGAGGGCGGGACAGGTGACACGTGCGGGTGGGTTTGGGGCGCTGGCCAGAAACCAGCGAGGAAAAAAGTGGGATCTCCCCAAAAAGTGAGTTCCCGGGGAGCGCGTGGGGGTGGAGCTGCAGCCGGACCCCGGAGCAGCCCAGGTGACACAACCCGGACCCCCCCTCCTCCATCCCGGGGATGGAGCGGGGAACGATCCCGGGAAGGACGGACCCGGGGCACCGCGGGGAACGATCCCGGGAAGGACGGACCCCGGGCACCGCGGGGAACGATCCCGGGAAGGACGGACCCGGGGCACTGCGGGGAACGATCCCGGGAACGGGGGGGTCTCTCACCTGCCGCCTCCCCGCCGGACGCGCTCGGGGTGCTGGAGGGAGCGTCTTCCACACCCGGGGGGCCCCCCTGTCCCGGGGACCCCCCCGCTCCCTCCCCGGCCGTTTTGGGGTCCCCATCCACCCCCACCTCCAGCACCCGGATGGTTTCGTGGCTGGACATGACAATGACCTGCAAACGGACCCCACAGTCAGCTCCGGGGATGTCACCCCGCGGCCGCGTCCCCCAGGGGCTCCCCCCGCCCCACGGGGCTTGTCTTGGGGTGCAGAGCCCACCTGGGCCCTGGAGGAGGGAGGGACGGGTGGGGGGATGGCAGCCCCCCAACATCTCAGCGCTTTGCTGTCAGCACCCCAGCTCCAGGGGCACCCCCGGGTGAGACCTTGGGCAGGTGAAACGCTGCCGGTGGTCGCAGCACCCCCAACCCTAGAGCACCCCCACACCTACAGCAAAACCTCCACACCTACAGCAACCCCACACCTACAGCACCCCCAACCCTACAGCACCCCCAAACCTACAGCAACCCCACACCTACAGCAACCCCACACCTACAGCACCCCCACACCTACAGCAAAACCTCCACACCTACAGCACCCCCAAACCTACAGCAACCCCACACCTACAGCACCCCCAAACCTACAGCACCCCCAAACCTACAGCAACCCCACACCTACAGAACCCCCACACCTACAGAACCCCCAAACCTACAGCAAAACCTCCACAGCTACAGCACCCCCTAAACAGAACCAGCACCCCCAACCCTACAGCACCCCCAGACCTGCAGCACCCCAGAGCCGGTGCCCCCACACAGAGCCGGTCCTCCGGTACCTGCAGGAGCCTGGCAGGGACGGGGACGTAGATGGTGAACGACCCCAACCCCGCTGCCATTGTCGCGGCCGGCGCTGCTCCGCTGGGGCCGCTCTGTGCCCCCCGCCCAGCCCGGGGAGGAGGGGACGGGTTCGTGCGGGGCTTTGAGCCAGATAAGGGACAAGGCCGTGAGGAGCAGCCCCTGCGGGGGCGGGATTGGGCTTCTTATCCCGCCGGGACTGGGCTTCTTATCCCCCCGGACAGGCTTTTTATCAGGCAGGTCCTGCCTTTCACAACCGCAACGCACCCCCAGACCCACCCCGGAGGTGTTGGGACATTCCCATTCCCAAGGGACGTTCCCATTCCCATTCCCGAGGGACGTTCCCGCTCCTGCTGGGCAGGGCTGGCTCAGCCCCTCAGAGGGAGCGCGGGGTCCCAGCAGGGCCATGAACCCTCAGAGCCCCCACAGTGCCCCCAGACTCATTTCTGGGCCCTCCCCCCGAGGACTGGGGGTGACCCCGGTGTTACATCAGAGAGGGTAAAACTCCCCCCAGGAGGTTCGTGGGTGTTCACCTGACCCCAAAGGTGCATCGAGCCCCTGAACTTTGTGTTTCCCCTTCAACCAACGCACATCCAAGTCACAACAACCCAGCCTGCCTTCCTTCCTTCCTTCCTTCCTTCCTTCCTTCCTCCCTTCCTTCCTCCCTTCCTCCCTTCCCTTTCTCTTTTCCCTTGTACATTTTCTCGTGTTATTTTTGTTTCCATAGATGAGGACAACCCCAACAGCTCCAAACCTGCTCTCCATTGCAACCAAACTGCTCTGAACCAAACCCTACATACCCGTATGTTTATATTGATATATTTTTATACGTTTATATGTTTACAAACACAGATTGTGCCGTGTCATTTCACTCTCATTCACCCAAGCGATCCCATCAACAAATGGAAGGGTTCCATCAACAACACCCCGGGTCACCCTTGATTTGGGGTGGTTGGAATGTTTTACTGGTGCCAGGGCCAGGATCACTCTGAGAATCCAGAGGTTTTCCTATGGGATAACGGCAGCCAGAGGGTTGGACAAGGGACAAGTGACAGAAAAGTGACAGAAACCTCCGGTAGAAGGTCCTGGCAGCTGGGGCAGTGCCTGATCTTCACTGCTCCCCACCGCTCCAATTCTTCTCCTCTCGGTCTGACCTGGGCACGTCAGACCCCCTGAGGCTTTCTGGGGTGACCCAGACCCTTGGGAGGTTTTCTCCCTGAGAAAGTCCAGCTGACCCTCGGGGAGGGTTAACGGGGAGAACTCTGACCCTCAGAGGGTCAATCACTGCCTGCTCCTGACCCTCCTGAGAATCGTGGCTGTTCCTCTGCAAGGCCCGGAGCAAATCCAGCTCTCCCCAAAACCCAGAGCAAATCCAACTCTTCCCAAACCCGGAGCAAATCCAACTCTTCCCAAACCCAGAGTAAATCCAGCTCTTCCCAAATCCAGAGCAAATCCAGCTCTCCCCAAAACCCAGAGTAAATCCAGCTCTCCCCAAAACCCAGAGTAAATCCAACTCTTCCCAAACCCAGAGCAAATCCAGCTCTCCCCTAAACCCAGAGTAAATCCAGCTCTTCCCAAATCCAGAGCAAATCCAGCTCTTCCCAAACCCAGAGCAAATCCAGCTCTTCCCAAATCCAGAGCAAATCCAGCTCTTCCCAAACCCAGAGCAAATCCAGCTCTTCACAAATCCAGAGCAAATCCAACTCTCCCCAAACCCAGAGCAAATCCAATTCTCCCCAAAACCCAGAGCAAATCCAACTCTTCCCAAACCCAGAGCAAATCCAACTCTCCTCTAAACCCAGAGCAAATCCAGCTCTCCCCTAAAAGCCCTGAGCCGGCCAGGCAATGCCGGGATCCCTCGGATGTGGAGCAGTGGTCAGCGAGGTCCAGCTGGGGTTGGGGTTTCTGGTGTGACCCAGACCTGCTGGGAGGGCTCCTCTGGGGCAAAGCCCAGCTGACCTTAGGGAGGGTCCGTGGGGAGCAGGACACTGACCCTCAGTGGGTCACCGAGGGTGGTACCGCCGAGGGTCACTCAGTGGTCACTGTCCCCTGTCCCCAATGGTCATTTTTGTCCTCCCGCTCTGAGCTGGGCTCTGACAATTCCTGACCCCCCCCAGGGTGGAACTGCAATTCCTGCAGAAGAACAGAAACCTGGCAGAGGGCAGGCGGTGCCATGGGGGGTTGGGTGCTGCCCTCAGAGCAGCCGAAAAAGAGGGAAAATCAGAATTCCTGGAGTGAAAAGATGAGATTTCCACAGGGCCCCTGGGCACTGGGGGTGGTCTCACACTCCCCTTCCAGCCCTCACCAGTGCCAGGGCCCCCGGGAGCCAGGGCTGACCAGTTTGACCAGTCCCGAGTGGGGAGGGCACGGGGTTTACAGGGAAGGCTCCCAGACCATCCCAGGATTTGGGGTTTGGATTAATCACTCTGCCCTTCCACTTTTACAGGCGGCACCGATGCCAGGGTCCACCCTGGAGCCGCCAGAGGAGAAAAGGAGCTGGGAATTGATGGACTTCTCCTGCTTTTTAATAACTGGTCTGTCCTGGGCTGAATTTACCCTTTTTATGGGATCTGATCGAGCTGTGTGGGACCAAAAACACTTTTAAACGTCCCCAAAACAACCTCCTGTATTATCAATTTAATAACTGCTGATTTGTTGGGCAACTAAATATTACTGGGATTATCCAAACCAGATTTATTTCATGTGCTGTCAGTTTGATTTTTTGCTGAGTTGATTTTGTCCTTTTTTTTTTTACTGGAAAAAAGGAACGGTGTGGGAAAAGCTTTTATTCTTCTCTTAAGTTAAATGTACATTTATCTTATGTACAAATTTGTCTCAACTAACTGAAAATCAGGGAATGAAGCCTGGGTACGAGCATTAATGAATATTTGGAATCATCCAAATGGAGGGATTTGTATCAGTTCTGCCTTGGAAGCCTTTAGATTTGTGATGATTTGTTTGAATTTTTCAGGGATACGAACAGGGGAACGAAATAACCTCAACAAAACACGAGAAAATGTCCCTGGGGCTGTCCCAGGGCAGGGGGAGGGACAGGACTGCGAAGGGAACAGGGATGAAGCACATGGAATTCTCTTCCCAGCTCCCACCCAACCCCTCCTGAACCACTTACAGATTGTTCCTCTGTGCTGGAAATGATATAACTTCCCTAACAACTTTCCTAATTAATGGTTTTAATTAACTCCTCTAATTAATGGCTGTAATTAATCACAAGCAGTGCCGCGTTCCACCGCAGCCAGCACTTAGCAAGGTTTGTCACCGGCTGCTATTTTGGGAACCCGGTTTGGGAAAATCGCTGAAACTTTGGAGTTTTGCTGAACCAACCTCGATACTCCTGAACAAACAAAGCCTGGGAGAGGGAGATGTTTTTGCTGGAATTGGGCGTGAGGAATGCAGGATTTACAGAGCACAAGGACGTTCTGCAGGAGCCACAGATAAAGAAGAGACACAAGCAGCCCACAGCTGAACTGAAACTCTCCCTGTCTGGGAAAAACGCAGCAAAGAGACTGAGAACGGGGACTAAACCAGCACGAGGAGAGAGAAATCAATAACCAATAGGGGACAGAACGCTAATTAATGAGAGTTCTGTAATTTAGAGCCAATGGGCACAAATTTCTTCGTTTGCTAAAATGTAGAAATAGCGAAAAGTTTTGGAAGTGGGGGGCGGGGGAGTTTGGGGAGTGACTGAAGCAGTGCTGTTTTCTAGGGCTAAAAATAGTGCCAGAGTTTGATTTATCCTGCGGTTTTTGGCAGCAGGAGCAGGTGAGCCCATAGAAACCTGGAATATCTTGGAGCTGGGAGCTGCTACCCAGGATGTGCTGGATCATCCCAGTCCAGGAACTTTTATCCAGGACGTGCTGGGTTATCCCAGCCAGGGACACTGCGGCTACACCCGATGGGTCTCAGGAACGGGGCTGTCCTGTGCCAATCCCATCGCCCAGGGCCTGGAATTGCAGGGAAAAGGCACAGGAAGCTCCCTGAGGTGACCTGGATCCCTCACCAGCCAAATATTCCACGAGGAGCAGTTTGGGCATGTCCGGGTGGGAAAATGCCTTCCCAGCTGCCCACATCTGGTAGGGCTGGACCCAGCGGGATGCTGGGGCTCCCACCAGGTGTCCTGGGAGGGTTTGTGACTTTATTTTACCTCACCACTGTGATAAATAGATGCTATAATATTGGCTTTCTGCAAACGTTAAAAAAAGTGATGTTAAAAGTAGCTTTTGTAACAGTGGCTTTGTCACAAACAGATGCTATATGCAAAATAGCTTTATTACAAAACAGATGCTACATAAGGTAGTTTTGTTGTGAAGATGGGGGTTTTTTAATACTTTTTTCATTCAACCAAAAACTTAGGAATAGCTATGCTTATGAACTATTTGGGCTCCTGCTACGGGCATACCAACTATCAGCAACAGATAAGATAATATGGTCGCCAAAAGGCTTATCCCCACAGTGATCTGCCGGTTCCGGGAACCACCGGCGAGACGGGAGAACTGCATTCCCTTTTGAACTGTTCCTGGAAAGGGTTTTGAATATGCATAATTGTTTATGAATATGTAATAAGTCGATGTGTATGTAAAGGGTATCTCCAAGACAGCAGGTGTGCTCTCGGCTGAGCGCCAAAGCACCCAGCGCTGTGAATTTTGCTTTATTATCTTTGTCCCTTATTGTCCTTTATTAAACTTTTCAATCCTAGCGGGAGAGTGAACCTCGTTTTTCACACCACGGAACAGGAGGTGCAGGGAAAGGGATGGGTCCCAATGGTGAGTCGGGGAAACAAGGGTTAAGTGAAGCACTGAAGGGGCTGCTTGCTAAAACAATGCAAATGGCTTGGATTGATTGCATTTGCCAATCAGAAAAAGGGAGGATACGGGACTATTGATAAGGGGAAGCAGCCGAGACCAAAAGATCCCGCTTTGGACCCAAGAACCAGCTCAAACCAGCCTTGGGGGTTTGTCATGGGGTGACTCTTACCATGTGTATCCCCTATCAAGCTCTATGCCCAAAAAGTAATTTTTTGCCTTTTCTGTGCCTTTAAGCTGATCTTGAGAAAAAAAAAAAAACAACGAACTTTTCAAAGCAGTTTCTGAAGGACACAGAAATTACACTGCTCTGCGTTCTCTGGCTGCAGGAGCACGGAGGGAGCACCCTGCTTGCTCTCTTCAGCCAGCGGTTTTTTTCCTTCCCGGCGTGAGACGGAAAGCTGAACTTTGTTTCCTGGGACTTTGGTTTTTCCCTTCTTCTCTTCTGGACTGTTCAACAACATCAGAACACATCGGGAGAATTTCCTCCCCGAGGCCTGGGGGTGGGCCCTCGCCGACCCAGCTCCGAGGAGGAGAGAGACCACACCTACAGAAGGACTCTGAAATCTTCCCAGGTTTCTCTCTATAGCGAGAGATTTCATTTCATTATTTAGCATCATTATCCTTCTCCTGTGTGTTTGTTAAAATAAATAGTTTTTATCTCTTTCACTCTCCTTAGAAGAAAAATTTCCTTTTTTCCCGAACCTGGTGGGGTGAAGGGTGGTTGTAACCTGGTTTTCTCTCAGGGGACGCATTACTAGATTTTAGCCAAACCGGCACAGGGTTGAACCTGGGCCAGGGACTCGGGAGCATGTGCAAGGGAGAAAAGTTTAACCCGAGGAAGACTCCTTCCTTCATCTGAGGAAGACTCCCTGCTTCATCCCAGAGACCCCTGCACGAGGCACTGCGCAAGCACAGATGTAAATGACTTTGGGCTCATTATAATATCAAGCGGGGCTGGGCGGGGCTAGGCAATGAATATGTATAAGCGCACTGGGGACTTAATGAATGTGCAGTTTGTAACTCGATATACACCGAGCCAGAGGGTACTGGGGGTGCGAACGCCTTTAGTGGGGGAATCCACATCCACGTGTGCCCCAGCGCTGCAAGAAACACACCTGGTTCACTACGTATTGCAGAAGTGGAGTCTTCTCCCAGTATCAGTGGGCTGTGCATGGAATCCAGCTCTTCCCTAAACCCAGAGCAAATCCAGCTCTTCCCTAAACCCAGAGCAAATCCAACTCTCCCTCAAACCCAGAGCAAATCCAGCTCTTCCCTAAACCCGGAGCAAATCCAGCTCTTCCCTTAAACCCAGAGCAAATCCAGCTCTCCCCAAAACCCAAAGCAAATCCAAATCTTCTCTAAACCCGGAGCAAATCCAACTCTCCCTCAAAACCAGAACAAATCCAGTTCTTCCCCTAAACCCACAGCAAATCCAGCTCTCCCCAAAACCCACAGCAAATCCAACTCTCCCCAAACTCAGAGCAAATCCAGCTCTTCCCCTAAACCCACAGCAAATCCAACTCTTCTCTAAACCCAGAGCAAATCCAACTCTCCCTCAAAACCAGAGCAAATCCAACTCTTCCCCTAAACCCAGAGCAAATCCAACTCTCCCTCAAACTCACAGCAAATCCAACTCTCCTCTAAACCCAGAGCAAATCCAACTCTCCCTCAAACCCAGAGCAAATCCAACTCTCCCTCAAACCCAAATCCAGCTCTTCCCCTAAACCCACAGCAAATCCACCTCTTTCCTAAACCCAAAACTCAAACTCAGAGCAAATCCAACTCTTCCCCTAAATCCAGAGCAAATCCAATTCTTCCCTTAAACCCAGAGCAAACCCAGCTCTCCCCAAAACCCAGAGCAAATCCAACTCTCCTCTAAACCCAGAGCAAATCCAACTCTTCTCTAAACCCAGAGCAAATCCAACTCTTCTCTAAACCCAGACCAAATCCAACTGTATCCCTAAACCCAGAGCAAATCCAACTCTCCCCAAACTCAGAGCAAATCCAACTCTTCCCGCAAAGCCACGGAGCCGGCCAGGCAATGCCGGGATCCCCTGGATGTGCAGCAGTGGTCAGTGAGGGGCAGCGCTGGTGCTGGGGTTTCCAGGTGGGAGACGGGAGCGTCTCCAGCGCCAGAGAACACATTTATCCTCAGAGACACCGATTTACTCTGGAAAACATCACCTGCTCCGTACCTGTCCCACAGCACTGGACTGGCTGTGCCTTGGGGGAATCGAACCCCCAGGTCCAGCAGCTCCCAAACCCAGCTCTACAAAACCGGGATCTGGCTCCGTTGTTAGAAGAGCCTGGAGCGTGTGGGGTGTGAAGTGTGACTGTGGCACCAGGGGAAGGCCACCACCCCACAGAAGGAGCGGGAGATCCCTGATGAGGCCAGAAAACCTTCCAAGGATCAATGGATGGACCCCAAGGTCTCGGTTTCCCTGTCTCTGGGCCTCACTGGTGAGTGGGAATGGGAATGCCATTGCTTCCCGGAGTTGTGCTTTTAAGGACTGCTGTGGCTCTGGGCCATCTCCTGTCCACCTCTTCCCTCTTCTCTCCTTCTCTCCCCCCACTGAAAATCAGCCCCATCGAGGCAGATTTGGCTGCTCGGAGCCGGGGGAGGTGGGAGGGCGTGGAAGGCTCAGGGTTAATGGTTTGCACCCCCTGCCCGGCCCAGGGAGGAGGGGACGGGTTCGTGCTGGGCTTTGAGCCAGATAAGGGACAAGGCCGTGAGGAGCAGCCCCTGCGGGGGCGGGATCGGGCTTCTTATCCCGCCGGGATTGGGTTTTTTATCTCGCTGGGCTTCTTATCCCCCCGGACAGGCTTTTTATCAGGCAGGTCCTGCCTTTCACAACCGAAATGCACCCCCAGACCCACCCCGGAGGTGCTGGGACATTCCCATTCCAGAGGGACGTTCCCACTCCCAAAGGACATTCCCATTCCCATTCCCGAGGGACATTCCCGTTCCTGCTGGGCAGGGCTGGCTCAGCCCCTCAGAGGGAGCGCGGGGTCCCAGCAGGGCCATGAACCCTCAGAGCCCCCACAGTGCCCCCAGACTCATTTCTGTGCCCTCCCCCCAAGGACTGGGGGTGACCCCGGTGTTAATTAATGGTTAATTAAACCTGTCTGTTCCACCTGAGCCTGTGTGAACCCATCGAGCCGCTACCCCCACACCTGCAGCGCCCCAAACCTGCAGCACCCCAAAACAGAGGAGGTACCCCCCACCTGCAGCACCCCCACATCCACAGCACCCTAAACCTGCAGCACCCCGGACCAGAGCCAGCGCCCCACTCCTGCAGGACCAGAGTGACCCCTCCAGCCCCACAGGTGTGGCCCAGGGCCAGGTGAGCCCCCCGAATTCCCTACAGGAGTTTCAGCCCCTCCCAGGGCACAGACTCGGGTCCCACCCCCCGGCCCGGGTTTGGGGGGCACGGTGGCCGTACCTGCTCGTTGACGGTCAGCAGGGCCTCCTGGGGCTGGCCCGGGCACGGCTCCATGGTGGCCTGGCACGGGTGGGGAGGGTCACACCTGCCACATGCTGCAGGAGGGGACAAGGAGCGGCTGTCACCACCTGGGCGAGGGCCTGGGGGTCCCCGGGGGGATTTGGGGTCCCTCTCACCCCTTTGAAACCCCTTTGAAACCCTAAAAACCAGGTGTGGGCTGGGCGAAGCCACCTCTCTGGCACCCAAAGAGGGTCTCCAGATCTCCAGGTGACCCCTGGCTGCCCCCCCAAGTCCCTGGTGCTTCCCAAGGGGGCCCAAAACACTGGGGACACTTCCTGGAGGGTGACAGGAGTCGCTGGGGGGGGCTCTGTGTCCTGCTGGAGTCACCCCAGGTGGGACACACCCGCCCCAGGGAGCCACCGGGGACCCGGGAGGAGCCTCCTGCTCCCCCAAGGGGCATCCCAAAGTCCTGGGGCAGCTTTTTCCTACACCTGAGGCCGGAAACGGTGGGAAGCTTCCGCTCCTGCCTCTTCCAGGTGGGATCTCCACCCCTTCCCCCTTCCCCTGCACCTGTCAGACAGGGGGGCTGCGGTGGAGGGGATGGCTGAGGCCACACTGGGACCCCAAACGGGAAGGGGAAAGGGGGAGTGGGAAGGGGAAAGGGAAGGGAATCCCATGGGATTCTGGGGTGCCGGCTACTCACCCACTGTTTGCTCCGGGGTGAGGGACCCTCCCGGCCGGACACGGGGCTGGGTGTGGGTGCTGCCCCCCGGGATGGGCCGATGGGCCCCGGCTCTCTGGGGCTGGGGGCTCCCGGCACTCTGGGCCCCGGCTCTCTGCGTTTCAGGGCTCCCAGGTGTCAGGGCTCCGGCTCTCCGGTGTCCTGGGTCCAGCTCTCCGGAATCCTGCGCTCCGGCTCTCCGGGTCTCAGGGTGTCTGGGCTCTGGCTCTCCAGGTTTTGGGGTGTCTGGGCTCTGGCTCTCCTGGTTTCGGGGCTCCTCCAAGTTTTGGGGTCCTTGGGTTTGGCCTGCAGGGACACAAAACACGGAGCTGTTCCCGTGCCGAGCTCTGGCTGCTCCCGCGCTCCCCAAAAACACGAGGAGCCCCAGGATCCCCCCCATCCCACAGGATCCCCCCATCCTCCCTTCCCGCTCCCAAAGGATGGAGGAGTTTTGGGAAAAGGCGACTCGGTCAGGAGAAAGGGGAAAGGTAACGGATGTGTGGGATTTTCTGGGACTCTGGGGATGGACACGGGAGCACAGAACCTCCCGTTATCCATCCCCACCCACCCCAGTCCAAGCTACGCAGCCAAACTGGATTTATTCCGGCTGAACTGGAGCAGCAAAAGGCTGAGGAGGGCACAAGATCCCCAAAATCCTTGGATTTCTCTCCCTGCTGCTGGTGGGAGGAGACTCAAATAACCCGGGGGAGGGGGCAGAGACTAATTAATGAGGCAATTAATCAGACATTTGTAATTCCAGGCTGGATGCAGGTGGGCATCCAGCTCCGGATTTGGGAGCGGGATCCTTTCCCTGTCACGGATCCTGTTTCTCACACTTCTTTTGGGGTATTTTTTGGCATCTAATGCGACAGATAATTTATCCAGATGGTGGCGAGGGCAGGCAGGGAGGAGCGGCCACGGAGCAACAGATGGAGGGAAGGCAAGGAAATGCATAAAATAATAATAAAAATATTAAAAAATAAAGAAAGCGGGGAAAAAAGGGAAGAGAAGGAGATTTAGGATGCTCCCAGTCTCCCTGCAGATCTAATTTCCATGTTAATTAAGTGTTGATGAGGCAGAGATGGATCCAAAGCGGGTGGAAAACGGAGTTTGCCCAGGTGAGAAACCCCAGGGATGAGTTAAACCTGAGCAGGGAAGACTTTGGACTCACAAACTCCTCGCTGCTGTTATCTTGGATTCATTCCTGGAGGGAATAATTCCACCCCAAATCCTTCCTCCCCTCTAAATTTGATGTCTTTTATGGTTTTGTGGCATTTACAGATGGAGATACTGAGGCAGGGGATGAGATGTTGCCCCCAAAATACCCCAAATCCATCCAGATTCACACCTGGAAACCCCCTGGGGCAGCCAAATTCCAAAGGAAAATCCGGGAAAACTCATTTACTGCCCCAAAATCTTCCAAACCCGGGGAAAAGGGGCAGCCCAGAAAAAGGGGAGTTTGGGGGGGGACATGATTAAGCAAAAGGAGAGGCTGTTGTTGAGCCGGGTGTGTGGCTGAGGGGTGCCAGCGCCCTGACCTCCAAATCCGGGGAATAATAATAATAATAATAATAATAATAATAATAACAATAATAATACAAAATCCTTTAATCACTCCATCAGAGAGGAAACACCCTGCAGAGAGGCCCAAAAACTGCTGGAAACCAGGGAAAACCCCAAACCTGTCGGCCAGAGGTTTCCTGCCAGCTCAGCAGTTTAACCCCAACGCTCCGAAAATCCTTTTTGCACCATTACAGAGGAACGATTTTCCCCGTTTTTGCCACGTTTTTCCCAAACTGGAAGATGCAGGGAGCATCTGGGCCACGTGGCCTTGGTGGAATTCCTCAATCCCTGATTTCCTTCCCACTTTCACGAGGGTTTTGGGGGCAAAGTCCTGATCCCACATCAGGGGTGTTGGGGTCCCCCTGGCTCTGCTGCCTGTCGGGAACGTGCCCCCCCAGCGCTGGGAGCAGCGGGATCAGCTTGCGGTGACTTCCCAGGAATTTTTATTCCCGGGATTACAATCTCCTGCCAAGGCCAGGAGCGGAGTTTGGCCCCCCCAAAATAGAACCTGGAGCACCGATCCCGTGTCCTGAAGTGCCCCCGAGGGCACAGGACACCCTGGAGGGGCAGCACGGGGGGTTTGGGGGGCACGGGACCCTCCTGAGCCTACATCCCATGGGATGGGATGGGATGGGATGGGATGGGATGGGATCCATGGGATGGGATGGGATGGGATGGGTGTCAGAGACTGAAAATAGCTCATGCCTCAAACACTGAAAGTTTTGTTCATGACAAAGAAGCTGCGACCGAAGAAGCCTCCCTGAACCGAAAGTCAAACTGCTGATTAGATAAAGGGGAACGCATTGTTCATTCACCTCGGCATCCACAAAAGCCAAAGCCACGAGCTGCGCTGAGTCTGGGGCGGGGGGAGAGCCCAGCTCACAGAAGCCAGGTTTACACAGACTCCCCCAGCCGAGGGGGGAAGGAGGAGGTTTCGGGTGTGTGGCGTAACCTCTGCTCAGAGGCACTGAACACCCATCCCGTCACACAAACCGGCCCAGCTGTGACACCCCCAGCCCCACGGGCCACATCCACGGGACTTCCACGTGAGAGGCGGCCGAGGGGGAGTCACAATCCATCAAAGACCCCCCAAAGCGCTCCCCGGAGGCTTTGCACCACAGGACTGCGCGTGATGCAGCAGATCCAGGGTCTGCTGTGAGACGCTGCCCCCTCCCTCCCCCAGGGGGACGTGCCTGGACATCGCCACCCGGCCCCAGGGTGGGTTAACCCCTGGGATCCCACGCTTTCCGGGGAAACCTTCACCACCCAGAAGAGCAGCTGGAGAGGATCAGCAGAACATCGCTGGGAACCACAGAGTGGTGATGTTTTCCTTATTCTGTCCCTGTCACTCTTTCTGTCCCCGTCACTCTTTCTGTCCCCCTCACCTATTTTCTATTTCTCTCTCTCTCTCTCTCTCTCTCTCTCATATTTACCATGAAATAAAACCCTCACTATGGTCACTGGCAAACGGTCCCGCCTGCACCTTAATTCGGGCAGAGGCATTTGTAAGAATAAAAATTGGATCAAAACAGATGGGATGGGATGGAGTGGGATCAGTGGGATGGGATGGGATGGGATGGGATGGGATGGGATGGGATGGGATCAGTGGGATGGGATCAGTGGGATGGGATGGGATGGATTGGGATAGGGGGCAGCGCTGTGCCCCCATTGCTCCTCTGGGGGGTTCAGGTGGGGTGCAGGGGTTGAAGAACAGGAGCCACCCTGAGATGGCCACGGATGGAGGTGCTGGGGACAGGTTTGGGGGGGACACGGGACAACACAGCCCCAGCCCCTTCCTCCCCCCCCAAAGGTGGGGACCCCCCGTGCCCCCCATCCCTGCACTGCTGGGGCTCTGCAGCACCCAGGGAAGGTCCCCCCACCCCAAAACCACCAAACGAGGGGCTCAGGGGGGCTGTGGAGGCAGCCCCGGGACAGTGCCCCCCTCTAAGGGGTGCTCAGCCCCTCCAAACCCTCACAGCCCTCCCCCCCCGCTGTTCTGGAGCACCCCAAAATGCCCTTGGACCCCTCCCCACCTGCCTTTGCCCCTCAAACCTCACTACCCCCCTGAAATCCCCCTGACCTGCCTTTCCCCCCACATCCCACTGCCGCCCCTCTGGGGGTCCCAGCAGGACCCCAATAATGCCCTGCCCCCCCTCTGCCCTGTTTCTCATCTCCTGCACCCCAAAACTCATCCCCGAATTCCTCCTGCCCCCCCCACCCCGGGCAGTGCCCCCCTTTCCCAGCCCCGGGGCTCTCCGGCCCCCTCTTCCCATTTCCCTGACCCCCCCAATTCCGGGGTGCCCCCAGGGCCCCTCACTTCGCCAAAGTCCCCCTGGCACCCCCTAATCCTCACCACTCCCACTCACTGCGTTCGTGTCCCCCCCGTTCTCCCCAATGTCCCCCCCAGACCCCCCGGACCCTCCAAGCCCCTCTCACCCCCCCGCCCTCCCCCGAACCACCTTTGCCCCCAAATCCCAGTGCCCCCCCCGGGGTCTCTCTGCCCTCCCCGGGCAGGACCCCAAAACTGTCCTCACCCCCTGCCCCGCGTCTCCTCTCCTGCACCCCAAACCCCACCCCCGCACCCCAATCCCTCCTGCACCCCCCCTGCACCCCCCTTTTCCTCTCCAGCCGCTCCCCCCCCTTCCCTGGACCCCACAATTGAGGGGTGTCCCGGGGACCCCCGCTCAGCCGAGGTTCCCTGGCGCCCCTCAGCCCCCTTCCTGCGCCCCCCAACACGTGGTGTCCCCCGGTTTCCCCCGCGAACCCAGCGCCCCCCTCCAAGCCCCTCTGCCCCACAACCCCCCAATCTGTCTTTCCCCCCCCAAATCCCCCTTCCCCCTTCGACTCCCCCCGGGGGTCTCGGCAGGACCCCAACAACGTCCTGCCCCCCCTCAGCACTGCTTCTCGTCTGCTGCACCCCAAAATCCATCCCCTGCCCCCCAAAATCCTCCTCCCCCCTCCCCCCCAGGGCAGTCACCCCTTTCCCTGCCGCGGAGCTCTCCAGCCCCCCTTCCCGGACCCCCCAATTCCGGGGTGCCCCCAGGGACCCCCCTTAGCCGAGGCCCCCCGGCTCCCTCAGCTCCTGTTCTGGTGCCCCCTGCCCCCACCTGCCCCCCTCAGCGCGTGCGTGTCCCCCCAGTTCTCCCCAATTTCCCCCCCAGACCCAGCGCCCCCCCCAAGCCCCTCTGCCCCCCCCCGAACTGTCGTTGCCCCCCAAATCCCGGTGCCCCCCTCGCCTCCCACCCCGGGGGTCTCTTTGCCGTCCCCGGGCAGGACCCTAAAACTGCCCTCACCCCCCGCCCCCTCTCCTGCACCCCAAACCCCACCGCCCCACCCAATTCCTCCTGACCCCCCCCGACCCGTGCACCCCCCGGACAGTCCCCCCCCCTTTCCCTGCCCCGGGGCTCTCCCGCCCCTCTTCCCCCTTCCCTGTCCCCCCCCAGTTCCGGGGTTCCCCCAGGGATCCCCCTAAGCCGAGGCCCCCCCTGGCACCCCCGATTCCCCCCCAATCCTCACGCTCCCCTCTGCGCCCCCCCCCCCCCCCCCCAGTGCCTGCGCGTTTCTCCCCAGTTCCTCCCAGTTCTCCCCAGTTCTCCCCCCGGCCCCACCGCCCCCCTCCGAGCCCCTCTGCCCCCCCAAACCTCCCCTGACCTCCCTTTCCCCCCCAAATCCCGCTGCCCCCCCGCTGTCCCCCGTTTTCCGCCGTTTCTCCCCTCCCCGCCCCCCCACCGCTCTTTATCATAAATATATAAATTATGCTAATTACGCCATTGCATATTCACCGCGCCGGGGCCCGCCGCCCCCCGCCGCCCCGGCCCCGCACTCACCGAGCCGGGGGTCGGGGGTCCGGGGGCGCCCCGGGGGGGGCGGGGGGGCCCGGGGGGTCCCCGCCGCTCTCGCCGCTCCCGCGATCGCTGCGGTCGCGACGGCGGCGGCGGCACAAAGGGGCGGGGGGCGGCGGGGGGGCGGCGGCGGAGCGGCCCCGGGACCCCGGCCCGGGCCCGGGGGGGGCGGGGGGAGCGGCGGGGGCGGGTTATGGGGGGCTCGGTCCCGCGGGGGTCCCGGGAGGGGATTTTTGCCTCTTCCCGGGGTTTTGGGGCTGCTGCGTCATGAACATAATTTATGCGCAGGCCGCTGCCGCAGGGGCGCTCCCGCCCGCGGCCGCTGGGGGCGCTGCGAGCGCCGCCGCAGAGACCCCCGGGACCCCCCGGACAGAGACCCCCGGGACAGAGACCCCCGGGACAGAGACCCCCGGGTCCCCCCAGGGCAGAGACCCCTGGGACAGAGACAGCCGGGACAGAGACCCCAGGACCCCCGGGACAGAGACCCCCGGGACAGAGACCCCCGGGACAGAGACCCCCGGCATAGAGACCCCCGGGACCCCCGGGACAGAGACCCGCGGGACAGAGACCCCCGGGACAGAGACCCCCGGGACCCCTCCGGGACAGAGACCCTCCGAGACCCCCAGGACAGAGAACCCTAGAACAGAGACCCCCGGGACAGAGACCCTCGCAGGACACAGACCTCTGAGATCCCCCCTGGACAGAGACCCCCGAGAACCCCCGGGACACCCCCCGGTTCCAGAGACCTCCCAGAACCCCCCCGGGGCCAGAGAGACCCCCAGAGCCAGAGACCCTCCAGAAGCCCCTAAGAGCCAGAGACTCCCGAGGTGCCCCAGGGCCAAAAGACCCCCACGAGCCAGAGATCCCCTACAAGAAACAGGACACCCCAGAGCCAGAGCCCCCCCAGAGTCTGAGACACCAGAGACCCCCAGAACCAGAAACTCCCCAAAACCAGAGACCCCCCCGAGCTGCAGAGCCCTCCTCAGCCCCGGACCCCAAAACCAGAGACCCCCGAGCTGCAGAGCCCTCCTCAGCCTGGGACCCCAAAACGAGACCCCCGAGCTGCAGAGCCCTCCTCAGCCCTGGGACCCCCAAAACCAGAGACCCTCCCGGCACCTGAGCCCAGAGCCCCCTCCAGCCACAAGACCCCCCAAATCAGAGGTTCCCAGCCCCAGAGACCCTCCAAAACCCCAGACCCCGAAGTGCCAGGACCCCCAAACCCCAGATGCCCAATCCTGGACCCCCCAAAACCCCAAGCAACCAATTCCAGACCCCCCCAAAACCTGGACCCCAATCTGAAGCCCCCAACGCCCCCAACCCCCGTGCCAGGATCCCCCCAAACAGGAGGGGACAAAGGGGACAAGGGATGGGGAGGGGGGGGAAGGGGCCAAATATTAATGACCCCACAGCCAGACCGACCCCTCCTCATTAATAATCATTAATATTCATTAATATTCTAATTAGCCCGGGTGCACCTGTTTATTGGCGGCCGCGGCCCAATTCTGCCCGGTGCATTTGCATACGCGCTGCCGTGATTATGAATATTTAATACGAATCGCTAAATACCTACAGCTAGTTAAATCCCGGGCTCATTTGCCATACATTTGCATAGCGCTAATAGGTTGCATGCGGGAAAGGAAAACAGCTCGGGTGGGGGGGCGGATTTTAATTAACAGAGGCTTGGCTGAGGGGGGGCTGGAGGGGCGGGGGGCACTAAGAGGGGGGGCTGGACGAGAGGGGGTCCCTAAACGGGCCTGGGGGTCTGGAGGGGGAGAGGGGTCCCTAAAACGGGGTCTGGGGGGAAGAGGAAGGTCCTTAAGCGGGTCTGGGGGTCCCTAAGAGGGGTCTGGGGAGAAGAGGAAGGTCCTTAAGCGGGTCTGGGGGTCCCTAAGAGGGGTCTGGGAGAAGAGGAAGGTCCCTTAAGCGGGTCTGGGGGTCCCTAAGCGGGGTCTGGGGTGAGAGGGGGTTCCTAAGGAGGGTTCGAGGGTCCCTAAGCGGGGTCTGGGGGGAAGAGGAAGGTCCTTAAGCGGGTCTGGGGATCCCTACCTGGGTCTGGGGGGAGAGGGGGTCCCTAAGGAGGGTCCGAGGGTCCCTAAACTGGCTCTGGGGCAGAGGGGGTCCCTAAGTGGTTCTGGGCTATCTCAGCGGGGTCGGGGCCGGGCTGGAGGGCACAGGGGTCCCTATGGGAAGGTCTGGGGGGTCCCCAGTCAGGTCTGGGGGTCCCTGAGCGGGGTCTGGTCCATTTTGAAGATAATTTTTTTTTTTCCATTTCTCTGCATTTTGAAGGTGAGGAAAGGTTCTCCGTCATGAATTATTCATGAGCACCCTCCCCAACAGGAAGCTCATTTGCATATTCATGCGGCAGCCGCTACATTATTCATGAGCGGCTCGCTCGGATTTGGGGACGGAGCTGGATGAAAATGAGGTGGAAAAGGAGAGATTTGAGTCCTGAAAGCGGGGGCGAAATGAAGGGAGAGGAGTGGGAAAATCATCACCAAAAAGGGGGGAAATTTTAGCTTTTAGGGGGAATTTTACACCCTAAGGAGGCTCTTTTAATGAGATACCATGGATTATTTACATACAGCTTTCTATATGTGATGCAGGTTATATATATATATATATATACATTATATATATATTTTAATGTGCTATATATTCTCTTATTTTATCAGTATTTGTTGTATTTTTTTATCTATTATACTACATATTGTCTATTTATATAAATCTTATTTCTTGGCATATATTCATATTATACAATATATTTTATATTTATAGATTAATGCAAAATTATACGTTATTTTATATTAATATATTATTCTCTTGATTAATATAATGTTTTATTTATTGTCCTTATATTATTAATATGAATTCTTATATATTATACTCCTATATTAATATTTTATTAATATTTATTATTTGCGATTTTTACATTTATTATAGCATGCATTAACACATCCTAAAGCTTTTATAGATATTTTACAAATACTTATTTTAACTGTATTTGATGTTAAATTCCTCATGGATTTGTGCCCAAATCTAGAACGCTATGATTTTATTACCGGTATTTGCTGTTCTTCCCCCGCACCTGCACCAGGTGAGCCCCTCACAGCCGCACCCGCGCCAGGCGTTTTTCAGGATTTTGGCCAACTCCGCCCCAAATCCACGGAACGTTGTGACCCCCCCCGCCCCTCCTCCGGCCCCCAAGTGCCCACAAAACACGCGAGAAAAGGAGTTTTTATTCCCAAGGCGTTTTTATTCCCTCTTTCCCTGCGGCTCCCCTGTGCAGGTGCGGGATGGGGGAACGGGGGGGCAGAGCTGCCCCGTGTCCCCCCCGGGCCTCGGGCAGTTTTGGGGACTCGGGCACCTCGGGGGACCCGCTGCTCAACCTGCCCACCGTGTGGGGGGCACCCTGGGGCCAAGGGGGGAGTCGCCCCAAAAAGGAGGGGTTCAGGGGACCCCCGTCACTCCAAACCCCCTTAGGGACCCCCAGCGCCCCAGACCCGCTTTAGGGATCCCCCTCCCTCTGAGCCCCCCCAACCCTGCCTGGGGACCCGGGACCGCCCTCCCCCGCCGGTAGATGACCCCCTAGACCCTGTTTAGGGACCCCCCCTCTCCTCCAGCCCTCCGCTGTGGTCCCCACTGGGACACCCCCGCTCCCCCTCCCCCCGTTTCCCGCGGCCCTTTAAGAGCGCGCGGCCCGCCCCGCGCGCGATGACGTCACGTGCGCTCGCTTCCTGCCCCGCTTTCCTGCCCTGTCCCTCACCCCCCCCGCGGGCCGCCCCTGCTCCGCCTCCGCCTCCTCCTCCTCCTCCTCCTCCTCCTCCTCCCCCGCCGTGACTCGGGAGCCGCCGCCGCCATGAACGGCAAAGGCAAGCCGGGCCGGCGCCCCGCCCGCCCTTTACGGGCGCCCCCCGCCCCCCTCCGGAGCGCCGTCCCGGGCGCGCGGCGCCTTTAAGGCTCGTGACGGCGCGGGCTGGGCGGGGGCCGGGCGGGCCCAAGGGCGGGGCGGGGGGCGGGGGCGAGGTTGCCATGGAGACGCGTGCTCAGCCTCGCTTTGGCCCCCGGGGGGCGGGGCTGGGACTGGGTGGGGAGATACCATGGGGGGGCCGCGGGGGGAGGGCCAGGGCTGATGCCTTGGGGGGCAGTGGGGGAGATACCATGAGAGGGGGAGGGGGTGATGCCCGTGGGGGGGACACCGGGCCGGGCTGATGCCGTGGGTGGGGGGCACTGGGGGGGCTGCGGTGATGGGGGGCACGGGGGGGACTGGTGCCACAAGGGGAGGGAGCGGGGACGCCAATGCCGTGGGGGGGGCACAGGGCACGGGGCCGGTGCCTTTTCCGGGCAGGGCAATTTTCTGCTCCATCCCAAACCCCCAAACGCCTCAGTCCCGGCTCTCCTGACCCGTTTCTCTCCCCCAGGGCCGTTCCCAGGCCAACCCTCGTTCCCCGGCCCGGCTCCCCCGGGTACCCCCAGACTCTGCCCCTGCCGCAGCCGCCCCCCTACCTGACCCCGCGCCTGCGTACCCCGAGGTAGGTGGGACCCCTGTCCGGAGGGGGCCTCTACCCCTGGGACCCCTGCCCACAGCCCCGGGGGAGCCCCAAAGCTCACCTGGTTCCCTTGGACAGGGACACCCCCGTAGCCCGAGTGACCCCAAAACCCCCATTAGATCCCGGGGTGAATTCCAGCGATTCGCTGTTCCCGCAGGCAGGCGAGAGCCCCCGGGTGCTGGATGCACACCTGGCTGTGGGGTGGCACCTGCCTGACTGTGCTGACTCGGCGTTTTTCCAGCTCTACCGTCTCAGCTTCGTCCCCCTGGGCGCTGCCAGCGTCCCCCCGTGTCCCCAGCGTACCCAGGTGCGTCCCTGTACCTGCCCCTGGCCCCGCCGGTGCCCGTGGGGGCCTTGGGCTCCCCCGTGGCCTATTTCCCACTGGGCCAGGTGTATCCGCCGGGATCCACGGTGCTGCTGGAAGGGGGATTTGACACCGGAGCCAGGCTGGGGACAGGTGGCACCGGCGGCATCCCGGTGAGTGGAGGCGGATCTGTGGGATTTGGGATTGGGTGGGAAGGTCTGGGACAGGTGGCACCGGCGGCATCCCGGTGAGTGCAGGTGGATCCACAGAATGGGGGGATTTGGGTGGGGAGGGACCAGAAGATCACCTGTCCCTGGCCCAGGGGAGTCCCAGCCCCATCCCAGCTGGACTTGGGCACTTCCAGGTGGGATCAGGGATCGCAGGTGGCTCTGGCTCACAACCGGGCTGGGCGTGGCCGGTGCTGCCCAAATCCGGGCTGGGGGGAGCAGGGCAAGGGGGGCCCTTGGCCACCTGACCTCACCTGTCACACACCTGGGTGTGGCACTTCCTGTGAGCTGGGGAGGGTCCTGCTCACCTGGTCCTTGCTCACCTGGTCCCTGCTTCCCTGGACTCCCTTGGCTCCCCTTCCCTGGAACCCGAGAGGTTCCTGCTCCCCTGGAATTCCCACCTGTGGCTTGTGGACAGGTGGAGAGCGTGTCCCCCAGGTGACAGCATACGTGACAGTGTGTCCCACACAGGTGACAGGTGTCCCACATGTGACAGTACAGTGTGTCCCCCTGGTGACAGGACGGGTGACAGCATATGTGACAGTGTGTCCTGCAGGTGACAGCACCGGTGACTGTGTCTCCCAGGTGTCCCACAGGTGTCCCACAGGTGTCCGGTGTCCCCCAGCTCCCAGGGCCAGGTGCTGCAGGTGTCAGAGCTGGGTCAGGGCTGAGAGCCCAACGTGTCCCACCCCCGGCCGCTGTCCCTCAGCAGGGGGTGGGGACGTTGTTGTGTCCCCACAGCCCACGGGGGCTTCGTGCCCGCCCGGGTGTGACACCAACCTGAGCTGGCCCCTGTTGTGACAGTGACCTTGTCTCCCTCCTCCTCGCATGACACTGACCGTGGCTGTCCCCTCCTGTGACAGCAACATCAGCTCTCTCCTGTCACATAACCTCGTCCCTGCTCCTGTCGTGACACTGATATTGGCTGACCCGTCCTGTCGTGACAGTGACCTCGGCTGTCCCCTTGTCGTGACAGGGACCCGTCCCTCTGTTTGTGTCTTGCAGCCGCCGCCCGCCGGTTGCCCCCCGGGAGCCCCCCGGTGCCCGTCCCGCCCGGAGCCGCCGTCCTGCTGCCCCGCAAGGGGGCTTCGGCCTGGGGGGGCCGGGGGCGGCTTCAGCCTCTGGTGAGGGGGGGGGGGCTGGGTTTGGGGAGCCCCCACCCGTCAGCACCTCCCCCTGGTACCTGGGGAGCCCCAAAGGCCGGGGAGGGACCCCCCCGCAGGTGACACAAGTGGGTGATGGGGGAGGGGTCTGGGCAATGGGGCGGTCCCGGGGGTTCATTCACAAATTGGGGTGAGCTAAGCCCCGCCCTTTCCTCATTTACACACAGCTCTAATTAATTAATGGCCTAATTACTCCCTGGGGAGGGGTTTTCCCTTCCACCGCCCTCGTCCCCCTGCTGGACCCATCTGGGTTTCCCTTCCTTTTGGGAAAAGTGGATTTGGGGTAGAAAACAGGCAAAATCTCCTCCCCAGAGGTGAAATTCCCTCTCCAGAGGGAAAAATCCTCTTCCCAGCAGTGGGAAGGACACCTGAGCCCTTCCCGGCCTCACTCCAGAGGTCCCCCCTCACCCTCTTCCACCCTTCTCCTCCAGAAGCGTTTATCCTGGGATTTTTTAACCCTCTCCAAGTAATCTTGGATTGTTTGCACTTCAGCTCTAATCAAAGCCATGACCGGTGCCAGGGCCGTGCTGCAGCTCCCGTGGGATCATCCCATTCCAGCTAGAACCAGGTTTAACCGATGCTTAATTAGCGAACGCTTGATTTTAACTCAAACCTGGTGTTTTCACACCCAGATTCCTTAAATCCGAGAGGCTGGTTTGTTTCCATCTGTCCGGGGGCGTGTGGGAACTGTCGGTTAACACAGATCCGCTCGGATCGGGGCTGCTCGGGAATGGGCTGGTTTGGGAGGAGGGTTATCAATGGGTTTATCAGTGAGCTGGTTATCAGCGGGTTTATGAATGAGTGTTATGAATGGGACGTTTGTAGGCGGATTTTATGAATGGGATGTCTGTAAATGGGTGTATCAATGGGTTTATCAGTGACTCATGCCTGCATTGATAACCAAACCTCCACAAGCTGGGGAGGAACATTTCAGGGATCCTCAATCGGGTGTTTTTCTTCTTTTTGGTTGTTATTTGATGAAGAAAGAGCTCAGATTCGACTCTGTATTATCTTAGTATTTCACTTTAATCTGAATCCGTGTCCTGTGTGTGTGTGACCATCCCTGTCTGTTCCTGAGCTCGGCTCTCGGACTCTCTGTGCTGCACTGAACTTGTGGAGTTTTTATACTAAAAACCAAAAATAGAATAAAGATTATTTTGAAAATTTAAATGAGGCAACAAATTTCTATCGGGCCTCTGAGAGCCCCTTTGGCTGCTGCCAACCGAGGGTTTCCTCACTTCTTTCCTTTTTCCTGCTGGCTTGGGAACTTCCTTTTTTGGGGTTGTTATTTCTGGGGGGTGTCGGGGTTTTTCCTGCCCTCGGGCACCCACATATTCCTTCCATGGTTGGCTTCATAAATTAAGGGAAAAACAAAGTAAAACGAAAAACCAAAATCAGCCCCAACTTTAGGCAGACCCCCAGCTCCAGGGAATTTAGGTAGATCACAAGCTTCAGGAGATTCAGGCAGATCCCAGCTCCAGGAGATTCAGGCAGAACCTCAACCCCAGGGGATTTAGGCAGGTTTCCAATTTAGGTGGATCCCCAAATCCAGGGAATTTAGGCAGATTCCCAATTCAGGAAGATCCCCCACCTCCAAGAAATTTCGGCAGATCCTCAGCTCCAGGATATTTGGGCAGATCCCCCATGCCAGGGAATTCAGGTAGCATCCTAACTCCTGAAGATTTATGTAGACCCCCCACTCCAGGGAATTTCGGGACCTGTGTGGATCCCGGGTGCGTCCTTAGATAAAATATTCCTCCTTCTCCTTGGCCGGAGCCTCCTCGGCCCGCGGGGCCGTGTCTGGCTCCGGCTGCTCGTAGGTGCGGTAGGAGCCCTGGTTCCGGTACAGGTAAATGCCGATCACCACCAGCACCGTCAGCAAGGTGAGGAACACCAGGGTGATCACCACTGCGGGGAAGCGGAGGGGAGCGGGCGTCAGCCCCGGGACGGCGGCCCTGCCCCGGGGCGGAGCCGGAGGAGCGGCCTCACCTGCGATGACGGCGGTGTCGGTGTCCTCATGGCCAGGGGGGTG
>JACSVZ010000029.1:639105-707474 GCA_014706295.1 Lycocorax pyrrhopterus obiensis
CCTCCACCCTCTGTGCGTGTGGCTTGTGCAAAGTGTGCGACATCGGGGGGGGCTCGGGGGGCTCCTCCCTGCGCTGGCTCCTTCCCTTTTGTTCCTGGGAGAGCTGGGGAGGAACTGGGGGGGGGGTCCCGGCAGCTCCGGGTGGGATCAACCCCCAATCCCCCCCCCACAACAACAAACCCCCCCTTCCTCCCGCTCTCCCGGAGCACCGGCAGGGCCCAGGCACCGGAGCTGCCCCCGCCCCGGGGCCCTCCGGCCTGGCCGAGGAGGTTAAAAAAAAACCCCCCACCCAAAAAAAAAAGGGTTAAAAAAAAAAAAAATTAGAAGAAGAAGAACAAAAAAACCAAGATCTAAAACAAAACTTAAAACCCCGAATCAGCTACAAAACCAGGGAGTCCGGTGCTGGGACGCAGCTCCTGGGGCCGGGGGCTCACGGCAGCCCCGGGGGGCGTTGAGGCAACGGCAGCGGAGACGCACTCGAATAAATATTTCGGGGGGTGGGCTCGGGGCGAGCCCGGCACAGTCCGGGGGTGCCCGGCCCGGCCGCCCTCACGTCTGGTGAACCTCGTGGAACATGAGCTCCCGGGGGATGCGGGTCTCGGGCCCGAAGTTCTTGGCCGCGCGGCGCTCGAAGGCGGCCACCATCTGCTTGACCACCTCGTCGAAGAACATGGTGGCCAGCTGGGAGTGCAGCAGGGAGCGGAACTCGAAGGAGATCTGGGCAGGAGGAAGAGGAGGAGAGCAGGTGAGGCCCGGCAGGTGAGCCCTGCCCTCCCCGGGGCGCCCGGGGCGGGGTCGTACCGAGAAATCCACGGTGCTGGTGCGGGGGTAGCCGGGGATGCCGGGGCTGAAGCGCCAGTTGGTCTCCAGGTGGTTGAAGAGGCGCCCGTCGGTGCAGACGGCCTGGGGGGAGGGAGAGGCAGCGGTCAGGGGGCCTGGGAGCCACCGGGAGCCACTGGGAGCACGGAATCCTTGAGGCTGGAAAACTCTCCCAGAGCAACCAAGTCCAGCCTGGGACCGACCCCAGCCCTGAGTGCTGCGTCCATCCTTGGACACCTCCAGGGATGGGCACTCCAAACCTCCCCTGGGCAGCTCCAAAGCCTGACCACCCTTTCCATGGGAAAATTCCTCCTGGTGTCCATCCTGACCCTCTCCTGGAGGAATCTGAGGCCGTTTCTTCTCGTCCTGGTGTTCCCCGGGAGCAGAGCCCGACCCCAGCCGGCTCCGCTCTCCTGTCAGGGAGTTGTGGGCTGAAAAGGTCCCTCCTGAGCCTCCTTTTCTCCAGGCTGAGCCCCTTTCCCAGCTCCCTCAGGAGTTCTCCAGACCCTTCTCCTGCTGCTCCGGCCCCTGCCCAGCTCTGTGCCGGTGTCCAGCCCCACGTCCCCGCTCACCTTGACGAGGTGTGGCCGCACCAGGGTGACGATGGACGTGTAACGCTCCAGCACGGGCGGGAACCCCACCTCCAGCTGGGCCTTGACGTGGCCCGAGCGCCGCGACACCACCACGGACTTCTTGCACCAGGGCACGAAGTTCTTGTAGTCCTCCACGTTGGCCACCACGTCGTACATCTCCTGCATGGAGTACCTGGGGCACAGACGGGGCCGGGTCAGGCCGGGGCTGGGACTGGGGTTGGGTCAGGGTTGGAGCTGGGACTGGGCCCAGCGTTGGGGTCAGGGCCAAGGTTAGAACTGGGTTAAGGTCAGGGTTGGAGCTGGGATTGGGGCTGGGGTCGGAGTCAGGGCCAACGTTAGAACTGGGTTAAGGTCAGGGTTGGAGCCAGGATTGGGGTTGGGGCCAAGGTTAGAACTGGGGTTGGGTCAGGGTTGGAGCCGGGATTGGGGTTGGGGCTAAGGTTAGAACTGGGTTAAGGTTAGGGTTGGAGCCGGGGTTGGGGCTGGGACTGGGATTGGGGCTGGGGTCGGAGTCAGGGCCAAGGTTAGAACTGGGTTAAGGTCAGGGTTGGAGCCGGGGTTGGGGTCAGGGCCAAGGTTAGAACTGGGTTAAGGTCAGGGTTGGAGCTGGGGTTGGGGTCAGGGCCAAGGTTAGAACTGGGTTAAGGTCAGGGTTGGAGCCGGGGTTGGGGCTGGGACTGGGGTTGGGTCGGGGTTGGAGCTGGGATTGGGGCTGGGGTTGGGGTCAGGGCCAAGGTTGGGGCCAGGGTTGGAGCTGGGATTGGAGTCATGGCTGGGGTCAGAGTCAGGGCTGGGGTTGGGGTCAGGGCTGGGATTAGGGCTGGGGTTAAGGTCAGGGTTGGGGTTGGGGCCAAGGTTGGAACTTGGGTTAAGGTCAGGGTTGGAGCCGGGGTTGGGGTCAGGGCCAAGGTTAGAACTGGGGTTAAGGTCAGGGTTGGAGCTGGGATTGGGGCTGGGGTTAAAGTCAGGGTTGGGGCTGGGGTTGGAACTGGGGTTAAGGTCAGTGTTGGGGCTGGGGTTGGAACTGGGATTGGGGCCAGGGTTGGGGCCAAGGTTGGAGCTGGGATTGGCGTCATGGCTGGGATCGGGGCTGGGGTCGGGGCTGGGGTTGGGACTGGGGCCTGGGTTGGGGCCAGGGTTGGAGCTGGGATTGGAGTCAAGGTTAGGATTAGGGTTGGGGCTGGGGCCAGGGTTGGAACAGGGGGAGGGACTGGGGTTGGGGCCAAGGTTGGGGCCAAGGTTGGAACTGGGGTTAAGGTCAGGGTTGGGTTGGGGTTGGAGTTGGGGTTGGAACTGGGGTAGGGGCTGGGGTTGGGGTTGGGGCTGGGGCTGGGGTTAAGGTCAGGGTTGGAGCCGGAATTGGGGCTGGGGCTGGGATTGGGGCTGGAACTGGGGTTAAGGTCAGGGTTGGAGCTGGGGTTGAGGTCGGGGCTGGGGTTAAGGTCAGTGTTGGGGTTGGGGTTGGAGCTGGGGTTGGGGTTGGGGCTGGAACTGGGGTTAAGGTCAGGGTTGGAGCTGGGGTTGGGGCCGGGCTTGGAGCTGGGGCTGGGGCCAAGGTTGGGGCCAAGGTTGGAGCTGGGATTGGAGTCAGGGCCGGGATCAGGGCTGGGGTTGGGGCCGGGGTGGCAGCAGCACCCACCCGATGATGCGGCGCTCCGAGTACTCCTTGCGCTTGTTGGTGAGGTTCAGGAAGCTGCGGCTGGGCTGGGCTCGGGGCTCCCAGGCCGCGGGCACCGGCCGGCCCAGCCGGGCGAGCCGGAGGCCGCACAGGGCCGTGTGCCTGGGGGGACACGGGCGGCACCGGGTGGTACCGGCTGTCACCGGCGGAACCGGGACGTGCGGGGCAGCCCTGGGAGTGCCGCGGTGCTGGGGCCCTTCTGGAGCTTCCCAGATCCCTCCAGAGCCTCACGGGGCCCTCCAGAGCATCCCAGATCCCTCCAGAGCCTCACGGCCCCCTCCAGAGCCTCACGGCCCCCTCCAGAGCCTCACGAGGCCCTCCAGACCCTCACAGATCCCTCCAGACCCTCACAGGCCCCTCTAGACCATCCCAGGCCCCTCCAGAGCCTCACGAGCCCCTCCAGAGGATCCCAGATCCCTCCAGACCCTCACAGGCCCCTCTAGACCATCCCAGATCCCTCCAGACCATCCCAGATCCCTCCAGAGTCTCACAGGCCCCTCCAGACCATCTCAGATCCCTCCAGACCACCCCAGGGCACTTCAGACCATCCCAGATCCCTCCAGACCCTCCCAGGCCCCTCCAGATCATCCCAGGTCCTTCCAGACCATCCCAGATCCCTCCAGACCCTCACAGATCCCTCCAGACTATCCCAGGCCCCTCCAGAGCCTCACAAGCCCCTCCAGACCACCCCAGGCCCATTCCCACCTGGCCTGGGTCCCTTCCCCATCAGCTCAGGTCCCTTCCAGTCCTTTCCAGGTCCTTTCTGCACTGGCCCAGGTTCCTTCCTGACCAGCCCAGGCTCTCTCCAGACCTTCCCAGGCCCTTTCCAGACAGATCTGGATCCCTCCAGACCTGCCCAGGTCCCTCCAGAGCTTCCCTGCTCCTTTCCAGACCGGCCCAGGACCCTCCCAGACCAATCCAGGTCCCTTCCCGACCGGCCCAGGCTCTCTCCAGGCTGGCCCAGGCCCCTTCTTGACCTGTCCAGGCCTTTTTCAGACCTTCCCAGTCCCTTTCCACACCTGGGTCCCTTCCTGGCCAGTCCAGCTCCCTCCAGAACCGCCCAGACCCCTTCCCGACCGGCCCAGGCCCTTCCCAGACAGGCCTGGGATCCTTCCTGGCCACTCCAGGTCTTTTCCAGACCTTCCCAAGCCCTTTCCAGCAGGCCTGGGATCCTTCCTGGCCACTCCAGGTCCCTTCCTGGCCACTCCAGACCCCTTCCTGACCAGCTCAGGCCCCTTCCCGAATTTCCAGGTCCCTTCCAGACCTTCCCAAGCCCCTTCCAGACAGGCCTGGGATCCTTCCTGGCCACTCCAGGTCCCTCCAGACCCTTCCAGGTCCCTTTCCAGACCCATCCCAGGGATGGGAATCTCCCCCGGGGGCTCTGGGCCGGTGCCCACGGCCAAGCGCTGCTCCCAGCGCTGCTGCTGGCAGGAGCAGGAGGAGGAGGAGGAGGAGGAGGAGGAAGGCCGGGAAACCCGACCTCGGGGACACCTAATCCAGGCGGGGACAACTGCCCGGGGCCTCGCCGGGGCCCCTCCCGGCCCGGCTCCTCCCCCGTGTCCCGCTCCGGCCCCGTCCCATCCCTCCGGTGTCGCTCCAAGGGGGACACCGGGGGGGACATCCCCCCTTCCCCCCGGCACTGCCACCCCCGGAGCCACCGGGGGGGGGGGGGGGTCGGTGCCGGTCGTGCCCCCCAGCCCCGCGTCCCGGTGTCCCCGGCCCCGAGCAGAGGTCACAGCGGCGGGGACGCGGCCGGGCGGCCTCGGGGCTGTCCCGGGGCACGGTGACACCGGCGCCCGAGTCCCGGTGTCCCCACGCGGGGTCTGCCCCAAGGTCAGACCCTCCCCAGCGGGCGTTCCCCGCCCAGGGGCCTTTCACGGGAACCGGGACAGCGGCACCGCCGGGACCGGAACCGCGCGGCCCCGGGATCCCCGTTCCGGCCCCGCCGGCACCGCCCGCGCTCCCCAAGGTGCCCCCGGACCCCCCACCCCACGGGGCACGGGAGGAGCCCGCCGCAGCACGATCGCCTCCCGGGGCCCGCCCCGGTGCCCCCGGGGCCGCCGTGACCTCCGGGCCCCGCCCGCCCGAGGGCCGCCGCCGCTCACCTGCCGGGCGGGGCCGTCGCGGCCCGCAGGCGCTGCCGCGCCCCGAGCTGGAGGGCGCCGCGGAGCCGCCGGGCCGCCATGACCGGGCCGGGACCGGGGCCGGGCCGGAACCGGGACCGGGCCGGGACGCGGCGCCGCCGCCGCCGTGACCTCTCACCCCGTGACGTCACCACGTCGCCATAGCGCCGGGCACGTCACGGGGCGGGGCGAGGCGACGCCCCCCCGAGCGAGGGTCGATGGGAGTTGTAGTCGGTGCGCGCGGGGCACGATGGGAAATGTAGTCCGGGCTGGGGCTGCGGCTGCCCCTGCACCGGGATCCGACCGGGACCCGACCGGGACCCAACCGGGGCTGCCCCGCCCGGGGCTGCCGGGGGTGGGTTCAGGCGCAGGGGGGCGTTCGGCCCCGCCTCCCCCGTGTGCCCCCGGTCGGTCCGTCCGGAGAGGGACGGGGAGCCGCCGGTGCCGTGTCCCAGTAACGGCCCCGCTCCGAACCGAGCAGAGGAGCCGAGAGACCGGGAATTCACCATGGCTGCGGGAACTGTGTGGCCCAGTGCCGCCCAGTGCCGCCCAGTACAGCCCAACACACCGCAGGGCCTCCCAGTGCAGCCTAGCAGAGTCCGGCACATCCCAGTACAGCCCAGTTCAGCCCAGCGCCTCCCAGTTCAGCCCAGCACATCCCAGTACAGCCCAGCACATCCCAGTGCAGCCTCGGGCCTCCCAGAGCCTCCCAGTTCAGCCCAGCACATCCCAGTACAGCCCAGCACAGCCTCGGGCCTCCCAGTGCCTCCCAATCCAGCCCAGCATCACCCAGTGCCTCCCAGTTCAACCCAGCACATCCCAGTCCAGTTCAGCCCAGCACAACCTGGTGCCACCCAGTTCAGCCCAGTTCAGCCCAGCACACCCCAGCACGACCCAGTTCAGCCCAGCACAGCACAGGGCACCACCAGCTCCCAGCCCGGGCGCGATTCCCGAGCTGGGAATGCCGGCCCGGCACCGGGAGGGGCCCGGAGCCAGGGGGATCCCACGGGCTGGGTTTGGAACGGGACCCCCGGGAACACCGAGCGCTGCCCGGGGGTGTGGGATTCCCTCCGGAGAGACCCCACAGAGGGCACGGAGGTGGCACACGGAGCCCCCCGGGACCCCCTCCCACCCTTGCAGCACCCTTCGGGCTGGGGGAGCCGCCACTCGGGGACCCCCGGGACCACCGACAGCCGCCCAAGGACGGGATTCCCACGGGACAGATCCACCGAGCAGGACGGAGGCGGCGCACGGAGACCCCCGCGACCCTCTCCCACTGCCCCAGCGCCCTTCGGCCTGGGGGCCGCTCTGCCGGGACCCCCCGGCATTCCCGACAGCCGCCGGTGGATGTGATCCCCACTGCGGAGACCGCACAGAGCGCCTCAGAGGCAGCGACCCCCGGGACCCTCTCCCACCACCCCGCCACCCTTCGGGCCGCTGCCCGCTGACCCCCGGTCCCCCCGGGGCGATGCCGCTGCCCCCGGGCCGCCCCCCGCTGCCGCTGTCCCCGTCGGCGGCGGCGCTCCGGGGCGGTGGGCGGCGCATCCCCGGCGCTCCCTCCCCGCCCCGCAGCCGCCCGAGCGGAGCCGCCGCGGCCGGACCCGATGCCGGGAGCTGGGCGCTGAGGGCGGCCCCGACATGGGGGTTCTCAGCATCACGGACCAGGTACGGCCGCCGCCCCGTCCTCCCTTCCCCGCTCCCTCCCTCCCTCCCTCCCGCCCGCCGCCGCTGCCGCCGCCGCCTCACCGCGCCCGGGCCGCGCCGCCACGGCAGCCCGGGGATGTGCGGCCTAGCGCGGCTCCGCCACCGGGCCCGGCCCGGCGCCGCCCCAGGCCTCGGGACCCGCTCCGCCGGGCTCCCCCCGCTGCCCCCGGCCCCGCCGCAGCTCCGGGATGGGCGGGGGTCGCCGCTCGCTCCCGCTCCGGGCCCAGCGCGGCCGGGACGGGACGGGCCGGGCCGGGAACGGGAGAGCGCCGGGGATGGGAGCGCCTGGATCGGGAGCGGGAGAACCCCCGGGAATGGGAGAACCCCTGGGACTGGGAGAACCCCGGGAATGGGAAGGGCAGAGCCCCGGGGATGGGACCCTCGGGAGGGAGCTCCCCGGCCCGGGAACGGCGGAGCCCCCGGGATGGGACATCGGGAACGGGAATGGGACACCCTGGATCGGGAATGTGAAGCATCAAAGGGGGATCCTGCCCCGGGAGAACCCCGGGAATGGGTCGGGAACAGCGGAGCCCCCGGGAATGGGTCGGGCACAGCAGAGACCCCAGGATGGGACATCGGGAACGGGAATGGGACACCCTGGATCGGGAACGTGAAGCATCAAAGGGGGATCCTGCCCCGGGAGAACCCCGGGAATGGGACACCCTGGACCGGCAGTGGCGGAGCCCCTGGGACGGGACCCTCGGGAGGGACCTCCCCGCCCGGACACCGCGGAGCGTCGAGGGGGAATCCCGGCCCTGGGACCCCCCGGTCCGGGAACGGGAGATCCCTGGGGCTGGGACACCTGGATCGGGAATGGGAGAATCCCGGGAATAGCAGAGCCCCTGGACCGGGAATGGCAGAGCCCCCGGGAATGGGAGCCCCTGGATCGGGAATGGGAGAATCCTCGGGTTGGGACACCTGGATCGGGAATGGGAGAATCCCGGGAATAGCAGAGCCCCTGGACCGGGAATGGCAGAGCCCCCGGGAATGGGAGCCCCTGGATCGGGAATGGGAGAATCCTCGGGTTGGGACACCTGGATCGGGAATGGGAGAATCCCGGGAACAGCAGAGCCCCTGGACTGGGAGTGACAGAGCCCCCGGGAATGGGAGCCCCTGGATCGGGAACGGGAGATCCTTGGGGTTGGGACACCTGGATCGGGAATGGGAGAATCCCAGGAATAGCAGAGCCCCTGGACCAGGAGTGACAGAGCCCCCGGGATGGGACCCCTCGGTCCGGGAAGGGGAGAATCCTGGGGTTGGGACACCTGGATCGGGAATGGGAGAATCCCGGGAATGGGAGAACCCCGGGATGGGACCCCCTGGATCAGGAACAGCGGAGCCCCCAGGGGTGGGATCCCCGGCCAGGAACGGGAGAACCCCGAGAATGGGACCCTCTGGGTGAGGAATGGGAGATCCCTGAGGCTGGGACCCGCTGGATCGGGAGCGGGAGAACCTCGGGAACGGGAGAACCTCGGGAATGGGAGAACCCTGGGAATGGGAGAACCTCGGGAATGGGAGAACCTTGGGAATGGGAGAACCCTGGGAATGGGAGCACCCTGGGAATGGGAGCCCCCTGGATGGGACCCCCCGGTCCGGGAACGGGAGAATCCTGGGGTTGAGACACCTGGATCGGGAACGGGAGAACCTCGAGAACAGGAGAACCCCGGGAATGGGAGAACCCCGGGAATGGGAGAATCCCGGGAATGGGACCCACTGTATGAGGAAGGGCAGAGCTCCGGGGATGGGACCCCCCAGGATCCCGGAGATCCCTGGGCTTGGGACACCTGGATCGGGAATGGGAGAATCCCGGGAATGGGAGAGCCCCAGGAGTGAGAGAACCTCGGGAACGGGAGAACCCCGGGAATGGGAGAACCCCAGGAATGAGAGAACCCCGGGAAAGGGAGAATCCTGGGAATGAGAGAACCCTGGGAACGGGAGAACCCCGGGAATGGGAGAACCCTGGGAATGAGAGAACCCTGGGAACGGGAGAGTCCCGGGAATGGGAGAATCCCGGGAGTGAGAGAACCTCGGGAACGGGAGAACCCCGGGAATGGGAAAACCCCGGGAATGGGAGAACCCTGGGAGTGAGAGAACCTCAGGAATGGGAGAACCCAGGGAATGGGAGAACCCCGGGAATGAGACCTCCGGGATCAGGGAGTTCGGAGCACCAAGGGGGGATCCCAGCCCCAGGACCCCCGGGATGGGACCCCGGCCTCGCTGCGCTTCCCTCTGCCTCCCCAGCGGGTCCTGGATTTTGGGGACACCTCTGGGGTTCTGGGTGTCCCCATCGGGTTTTGGGGTTACTCTTGAGGTGCAGGGAGCCCCTGTTGGGTTTTGGGGACAAATCTGGGGTGCAGAGCGTCCCTGTCATGTTTTAGGGACAAATCTGGGGTTCTGGGTATCGCCATCGGGTTTTGGGGACACCTCTGAGGTGCAGAGTGTCCCTGTCATGTTTTGGGGATGTTTCTGGGGTGCAGAGTGTCCCCATCGGGTTTTGGGGTTACTCTTGGGGTGCAGGGAGCTCCTGCTGGGTTTTGGGGACATTCCTGGGGTGCAGAGTGTCCCTGTTATGTTTTGGGGATGTTTCTGGGGTGCAGGGTGTCCCCATCAGGTTTTGGGGACCCTCATGGGGTACCGAGTGTCCCTGTCATGTTTTGGGGATGTTTCTGGGGTTCAGGGTGTCCCCATCAGGTTTTGGGGTTACTTTTGGGGTGCAGGGAGCCCCCATTGGGTTTTGGGGACGCTCCTGGGGTGCAGGATGTTTTAAGGATGTTTCTGGGGGTGCAGAGTGTCCCTGTCATGTTTTAGGGACACAACTGGGGTTCAGGATGTTCCCATTGGGTTCTGGGCATGCTCCTGGGTTCCAGAGTATCCCTGTTATGTTTTAGGAACTTTTTTGGGGTGCAGGGTGTCCCCATCAGGTTTTGGGGACAATCTTTGGGTGCAGATTGTCCCCATCGGGTTTTAGAGCCAAATCTGGAGTTCGGGGTGTCCCCATCGGGTTTTGGGGTTACTTTTGGGGTGCAGAGTGTCCCTGTCATGTTTTGGGGACACCTCTGGCATGCAGGGTGTCCCCATCGGGTTTTGGGGTTACTTTTGGGGTGCAGGGAGCCCCTGTTGGGTTTTGGGGACACCCCTGGGGTGCAGAGTGTTCCTGTCATGTTTTAGGGACAAATCTGGGGTGCGAGGTGTCCCCATCAGGTTTTGGGGATACCTTTGGGGTTCAGGGTGTCCCCATCAGATTTTGGGGACGCTCCTGGGGTGCAGAGTGTCCCTGTCATGTTTTGGGGATGTTTCTGGGTGCAGAGTGTCCCCATCGAGTTTTGGGGACAAATCTGGGGTGCAGAGTGTCCCTGTCATGTTTTGGGGATGTTTCTTGGGTTCAGGGTGTCCCCATCGAGTTTTGGGGTTACTCTTGGGGTGCAGGGAGCCCCTGTTGGGTTTTGGGGACACCCCTGGGGTGCAGAGTGTTCCTGTCATGTTTTAGGGACAAATCTGGGGTGCGAGGTGTCCCCATCAGGTTTTGGGGATACCTTTGGGGTTCAGGGTGTCCCCATCAGATTTTGGGGACACCCCTGGGGTGCAGAGCGTCCCTGTCATGTTTTAGGGACACATTCGGGGTTCAGGGTGTTCCCATTGGGTTCTGGGGATGCTCCTGGGTTCCATGGTATCCCTGTTATGTTTTAGGGACTTTTTTGGGGTGCAGGGTGTCCCCATCAGGTTTTGGGGACAATCTTTGGGTGCAAAGTGTCCTTGTCATGTTTTAGGGACAAATCTGGGGTTCTGGGTGTCCCCATCGGGTTTTGGGGTTACTCTTGGTGTGCCGGGTGTCCCCATCAGGTTTTGGGGACCCTCATGGGGTGCAGATTGTCCCCATCGGGTTTTGGGGTTACTCTTGGGGTGCAAGGAGCCCCTGTTGGGTTTTGGGGACACCCCTGGGGTGCAGAGTGTCCCTGTCATGTTTTGGGGATGTTTCTGGGGTTCAGGGTGTCCCTGTTATGTTTTAGGGACACATTTGGGGTGCGGGGTGTCCCCATTAGGATCTGGGGATGCTCCTGGGAGTGGGAATTTGCTCCTGGAGCGGGATCAGGGCTGGAGTGGGATCAGGGAGTGGGATCAGCTGGAGTGGGATCAGGGAGTGGGGATTTGCTCCTGGAGCAGGAATTTGCTCCCGGAGAGGGATCAGGGAGTGGGGATCTGGTCCTGGGAGTGGGATCAGGCTGGTGTGGGATCTGGGAGTGGGGATTTGGTCCTGGGAGTGGGAATTTGCTCCTGGAGCTGGAGCAGGGCTGCTGTGGGATCAGGGAGTGGGGATTTGCTCCCGGAGCGGGATCAGGGCTGGAGGGGAATCTGGGAGTGGGGATTTGCTCCTGGAATGGGAATTTGCTCCCGGAAAGGGATCAGGGAGTGGGGATCCACTCCTGGGAGTGGGAATTTGCTCCTGGAGCAGGATCAGGGCTGCTGTGGGATCAGGGAGTGGGGATTTGCTCCTGGAGCAGGAATTTGCTCCCGGAGAGGGGTGAGGGAGTGGGGATCTGATCCTGGGAGTGGGATCAGGCTGGTGTGGGATCTGGGAGTGGGGATTTGCTCCTGGAGCGGGATCAGGGCTGGAGTGGGATCAGGGAGTGGGGATTTGCTCCTGGGAGTGGGGATTTGCTCCTGGAGTGGGATCAGGGAGTGGGGATTTGCTCCCGGCGCGGGATGTGGGCTGGAGGGGGATCTGGGAGTGGGGATTTGCTCCTGGGAGTGGGGATTTGCTCCTGGAATGGGAATTTGCTTCTGGGAGTGGGATCAGGCTGGTGTGGGATCAGGGAGTGGGGATTTGCTCCCGGAGCGGGATCAGGGAGTGGGGATTTGCTCCTGGAGTGGGGATTTGCTCCCGGAGCGGGATCAGGCCTGCGGGGGGGCTCCAGCCGTGTCCCCTGCCGCTGTCACCGCTCGTTGTCCCCTGCAGCCCCCTCTGGTCCAAGCCATCTTCAACCGGGATGTGGAGGAGGTTCGGTCGCTGCTGAATCAGAAGGAGAACATCAATGTACTGGTGAGGGCTCTCCTGCTGCTCCCCAAATCCTTCCCATCCTCATTTCCATCCCCATCCCTCACCTGCTGCTCCCCAAATCCTTCCTGTCCCCATCCCTCACCTGGTACTCCCCAAATCCTTCCCGTCCTCATTTCCATCCCCATCCCTCACCCCGTGCTCCCCAAATCCTCCTCATCCCTTTCTTGGTGCTCCCCAAATCCTTCCCATCCCCATCCCTCACCTGCTGCTCCCCAAATCCTTCCCATCCCCATCCCTCACCTGGTACTCCCCAAATCCTTCCCGTCCCCATCCCTCACCCCGTGCTCCCCAAATCCTTTTTATCCCTCACCTGGTGCTCCCCAAATCCTTCCCATCTTCATCCTCATCCCCATCCCTCACCCAGGGATCCCCAAATCCTCCCTGGGCTGTTCTAATTCCTGACCACCCTTTCCATGGAAAAATTCCTCCTGATGTCCAACCTGACCCTCTCCTGGAGGAATTTGAGGCCGTTTCTTCTCGTCCTGGTGCTCCCCGGGAGCAGAGCCCGACCCCAGCCGGCTCCGCTCTCCTGTCAGGGAGTTGTGGGCTGAAAAGGTCCCTCCTGAGCCTCCTTTTCTCCAGGCTGAGCCCCTTTCCCAGCTCCCTCAGGAGTTCTCCAGACCCTTCTCCTGCTGCTCCGGCCCCTGCCCAGCTCCATTCCCATCTCCAGCCCCTCACAGCAGCACTGGAGGAGGAGGAGGAGGAGGAGAAGGCTCTCCCATCCCTTTCCCAGTTTCTCCCAGTCTCTCCCATCCCTCTCCCATCCCTCTCCCAGTCCCTCCCAGTCTCTCCCATCCTTTTCCCGTCCCTTTCCCATTCCTCTCCCAGTCTCTCCCAGTCTCTCCCATCCCTTTCCCATCCCTCTCCCAGTCTCTCCCAGTCTCTCCCAGTCTCTCCCATCCCTCTCCCAGTCTCTCCCATCCCTTTCCCATCCCTCTCCCAGTTTCTCCCAGTCTCTCCCATCTCTCTCCCATCCCTTTCCCATCTCTTTCCCATCCCTCTCCCAGTCTCTCCCATCCCTTTCCCATCTCTTTCCCATCCCTCTCCCAGTCTCTTCCAGTCTCTCCCATCCTCTCCCAGTCTCTCCCATCCCTTTCCCATCCTTTTCCCATCCCTTTCTCATCTCTCTCCCATCCCTTTCCCATCCCTCTCCCAGTCTCTTCCAGTCTCTCCCAGTCTCTCCCATCCCTCTCCCACTCTCCCATCTCTCTCCCATCTCTCTCCCATCCCTCTCCCAGTCTCTCCCATCCCTCTCCCATCCCTTTCCCATCCCTCTCCCATCCCTTTCCCATCCCTCTCCCAGTCTCTCCCACTCTCTCCCAGTCTCTCCCAGTCTCTCCCATCCCTTTCCCATCCCTCTCCCAGTCTCTCCCAGTCTCTCCCAGTCTCTCCCACTCTCTCCCATCCCTCCCAGTCTCTCCCATCCCTCTCCCATCCCTTTCCCATCCCTCTCCCATCCCTTTCCCATCCCTCTCCCAGTCTCTCCCATCCCTCTCCCATCCCTCCCAGTCTCTCCCACTCTCTCCCATCCCTCCCAGTCTCTCCCAGTCTCTCCCAGTCTCTCCCATCCCTCCCCGCTCACGGATGGATTTTCCTCTCCGCCCAAGGACCAAGAACGCCGGACACCGCTCCATGCTGCTGCCTACATCGGAGACGTTGCAATCCTCGAGCTCCTCATCCTGTCAGGTGAGATCCGGGCACATCCAGGCCCCCGACCCCTCTCCGGCCTCCGGGGTGCAGCGGGACGGGGTTTGGTCCCTCCCAGGGAGCGTCAGGGGACGGTGCCGTGTCGCTGTTTTCCCCACGGACAAGTGGAGAAACGACACAAAGTCCAGGCTCAGGGATAAATGGAAGTGCTTTAATGAATTCTTAGAAGACTTTTATACGTTCGTTCACACAGTGTATTAATTGCCATAAGGTAATTGGTTTTTTTGCCATCCACCCCCTAAGGGGATTGGTCAATTCTAAGACACCCATCTCTGAGTGTTTTTTTAGTTAGAACCAGAACAATTCTGCCAAAACAACCCGCAGCTGCAAGAAGTTTACAAAACCGTAACTTTTTTTTGAGATATTGCATGGGAAAGACAGAACTCTCACAAAAATGCTGCAGAGAGCTGAAGAAATTCTCTGCTGGAGCTTTTTCAGCACCCAGAGTGCCATAATCCCAAGAGGTTTTGTTTGGGCACAGCCACGTCTCGGAGGCGAAACAGCCGAGGTGGAGACAGAGCCAGGAGTGGGACGTGGGGTGCTGGAGGAGGGGGGTGCTCAGCGGAGCAGCTCCGCTCGATCCCGCAGAAAATCCCCCAAAATCCGGCGGGTTCTGCTCGGTTTTGGGTGCTGTCCCCCTGTCACCCTCCGGAAAAACGCCGTGGGTTGGATTTTGAGTGTCCTCACCTTGCTCCTCACCCTGCGGAGCCTCGGGGACACCGGGACGAGAGAGGGAACCCCGAAGCCGCCGCGATCCCGCGTGACCCCGCCAGCAAGAAACTCCGGAAAATTCCCTGCCGAGGCCTCGTTCAGCAGCGTTTGGGACGCTCAGCTCCACCCACAGAGCCCTCACCCGCCCCGTGGGGGTTCCCCCTGCCTCGTGTCGGGGTCTGGGCAGCGGGGAGAGGGGCTTTTGGGGCGCCGGGACCCCGCTGAGCCGCGCTGTGTCCCCGCAGGTGCTAACGTGAACGCCAAGGACACGGTCTGGCTCACGCCGCTGCACCGCGCCGCGGCCTCGCGCCACGAGGTGGGTGCTGCTGGGAGAGGGGGCTGCGCTTCTCCTCCTCTTTCCCTGCTTCGGGCTCACATGGGGGAGAAAAACCTCCTTGGTTCCCTTCCCTGCATCCCTCAGGGATTTTTTCCCTCCATTTCATCCTCTCTGCCTTCACCCCTTCCCCAGGGATTCATCTGTTCCATCTTTCTCTGTTCCATCTTTGTCTGTTCCATCTTTGTCTGTTCCAACATCCCCTGGAGGGATTTCAGGGCTCCCTCCTGTCCCTCGGGAGCTGATCCCAAAAGATCTCCTTGGAAAGTTTTCATGGTTTTTATTTTTTGTGGGTTTGACTTCATCCCAATTAATTTCACCCTGGTGAGGAATTGTTGGTTGGAGCCAGGAAATCCAAAGCCCTGAGTGGGATTCTTCACCCCTTCCCCAGGACTTTGTTCCAACATCCCCTGGGGGATTTCAGGGCTCCCTCCCTGTCCCTCGGGAGCTGATCCCAAAAGATCTCCTTGGAAACTTTTCCTGGCCTGTATTTTTGTGGGTTTGACTTCATCCCGATTAACTTCACCCTGGTTTGGGCTGAGATGAGGAACGTTCTGGAAAGAGCTGGGAGAAAAACTTCCTTGGTTCCCTTCCCTGCATCCCTCAGGGATTTTTTCCCCCATTTCATCCTCTCTGCCTTCACCCCTTCCCCAGGGATTTCTCTGTTCCATCTTTGTCTGTTCCAACATCCCCTGGGGGATTCCAGGGCTCCCTCCCTGTCCCTTGGGAGCTGATCCCAAAAGATCTCCTTGGAAAGTTTTCATGGTTTTTATTTTTTGTGGGTTTGACTTCATCCCGATTAACTTTGCCCTGGTTTGGAGAGCAAGGAATTGTTGCATCTCCTGGTTGGAGCCAAGAAATCCGAAGCCCCGAGTGGGATTTTCCTGGTCAGCGGGGTGGGACACGAAGGTGTTTGTTGGGAATGTGTGTGGACAATCCCTGAAACACGGAGCTCCTGCTGCTTCTCCGGGAGTTTGGGAGTTTGGCCTCCCCAAAACGCTTTCCCTGCTCTCCGGCGTGGCTGGCTCGGTTTTCTGGGGCTCCACGTGCCCCGGGAGCGAAGAGCAGAGCGGCAGATCCGTGGGGTCGGGATCTCTGGAAGTCAAATGTGGGTCAGCGGGACACGCTGGTCATCCCCCGGCCCTGCTGAGTCACTGGGAGCTGAACTCTGGGTTCTTCCCGAATTCCCTTCCCCCAGCCAGGATTCCCGGCTGGGATGGGGTGGGATGAGCCCGCCTGGCTCAGGTCCCGCCTGGAAACGGAGCAGGGGAGGGATGGAGGGGTCACAGAATCCCGGGAGCTTTGGGGTTGGGAAAGGTCACCAAGTCCAACCCCAGCAGGGGCCTGGGTGGCACCTCCAGGCCTTGGACACCTCCAGGGATGGGCACTCCAATCCTTCCTGGGCTGTTCCAAATCCTGACCACCCTTTCCATGGAAAAATTCCTCCTGGTGTCCAACCTGACCCTCTCCTGGAGGAATTTGAGGCCGTTTCTTCTCGTCCTGGTGTTCCCCGGGAGCAGAGCCCGACCCCAGCCGGCTCCGCTCTCCTGTCAGGGAGTTGTGGGCTGAAAAGGTCCCCCCTGAGCCTCCTTTTCTCCAGGCTGAGCCCCTTTCCCAGCTCCCTCAGGAGTTCTCCAGACCCTTCTCCTGCTGCTCCGGCCCCTGCCCAGCTCTGGCCACGCTCCGGCCCCTCGGTGGCTCTGTGGCCGTGAGGGCCCAGAACTGGACCCAGCGCTGGAGGGGCCTCAGCAGTGCCAGCACGGGGGGACAATCCCAGGTGCCATCCTGGGGACACCAGTCCAGCCCCAGGGCCCTTCCCACTGGGAACATCCCTTCTCCCACTGGGAACAACCCTTTTCCCAGTGTGAACATCCCCTATCTCAGTGGGAATATCCCTTCTCCCAATGAGAATATCCCTTCCCCCAGTGGGAACATCCCTTCTCCCAGTGGGAACATCCCCTCTCCCAGTGGGAACATCCCCTCTCCCAGTGGAAACATCCCTTCTCCCAATGGGAATATCCCTTCTCCCAGTGGGAACATCCCCTCTCCCAATGGGAATATCCCTTCTCCCAGTGGGAACATCCCTTCTCCCAGTGGGAGTATCCCTTCTCCCAATTGGAATATCCCTTCTCCCAGTGGGAGTATCCCTTCTCCCAGTGGGAACATCCCTTCTGCCAATGGGAATATCCCTTCTCCCAGTGGAAACATCCCCTTTCCCAGTGGGAATATCCCCTCTTCCAGTGGGAACATCCCTTCCCCCAGTGGGAACATTCCCTATCCCAGTGGGAATATCCCTCCTCCCAGTGGGAGTATCCCTTCTCCCAGTGGGAACATCCCCTCTCCCAGTGGGAGTATCCCCTATCCCAATGGGAATATTCCTTCTCTCAGTGTGAACATCCCTTCTCCCAGTGGGAACATCCCCTATCCCAGCGGAAATATCCCTTCTCCCAGTGGGAATATCCCTTCTCCCAATGGGAACATCCCTCCTCCCAGTGGGAATACCCCCAGGAGAAACCCCCACACGCGGCTTCGGGGTGGCCACGGGCACAAACAGCTCCATCCCTTTGAGGCGTGGGGGGAGATCCCACATTCCCAGCTCTGGAATCACGGGGGGTGCGGAGCTGGGGGGCGGCTCCGGGGCTCCCCGGGGCCGTGTCCGGGCTCCACTCTGCTCTCCCGCCCCGCAGAAAGCCCTTCACCTGCTCCTGAAGCACTCGGCCGACGTCAACGCCCGCGACAAGCACTGGCAGACGCCGCTGCACGTGGCCGCGGCCAACCGGGCCACCAAGTGCGTGGAGGCGCTGGTGCCGCTGCTGAGCACCGTCAACGTGGCCGACCGCACCGGGCGCACGGCGCTGCACCACGCCGTGCACAGCGGCCACCTCGAGGTGGGGACACCGGGGGCACCGGGGCGGGCAGGGACTGCGGGGACACCGGGGCGGGCAGGGACATCAGGGACATGGGGTGGGCAGGGACTGCGGGGACACCGGGGCGGGCAGGGACATGGGGTGGGCAGGGACTGCGGGGACATCGGGGCGGGCAGGGACTGCGGGGACACCGGGGCGGGCAGGGACATCAGGGGTGGGCAGGGACATGGGGTGGGCAGGGACTGCGGGGACACCGGGGCAGGCAGGGACTGCGGGGACACTGGGGTGGGCAGGGACATCAGGGTGGGCAGGGACATCAGGGATGGGCAGGGACTGCGGGGACATCAGGATGGGCAGGGACATGGGGCGGGCAGGGACATCAGGGATGAGCAGGGGACAGGGATATTGGGGACATTGGGGTGGGCAGGGACAGGGATGGGCAGGGGACAGGGACATCAAGGGTGGGCAGGGACATGGGGGTGGGCAGGGGACAGGGATATTGGGACATTGGGGTGGGCAGGGACGTGGGGTGGGCAAGGGAAAGGGACATCAGGGACATTGGGGTGGGCAGGGACGTCAGGGTGGGCAGGGGACAGGGATATTGCAGACATTGGGGTGGGCAGGGACGGGGTGGGCAGGGACATCAGGGGCATTGGAGTGGGCAGGGACATGGGGTGGGCAGGGACTGCGGGGACACCGGGGCAGGCAGGGACTGCGGGGACATCAGGATGGGCAGGGACATGGGGTGGGCAGGGACATCAGGGATGGGCGGGGGACAGGGATACTGGGGACATTGGGGTGGGCAGGGACAGGGATATTGGGGTGGGCAGGGACATCAAGGGTGGGCAGGGACATGGGGGTGGGCAGGGGACAGGGATATTGGGACATTGGGGTGGGCAGGGACATGGGGTGGGCAAGGGAAAGGGACATCAGGGACATTGGGGTGGGCAGGGACGTCGGGGACATTGAGGTGGGCAGGGGACAGGAGTGGGCAGGGACTTCAGGGACATTGGGGTGGGCAGGGACATCAGGTGGGCAGGGGACAGGGATATTGGGGACATTGGCGTGGGCAGGGGACGGGGCAGGCAGGGACGTCAGGGACAGGGGTGGGCAGGGACAGAGGTGGGCAGGGATGTCGGGGACAGGGGTGGGCAGGGACATGGGGGGACAGGGACTGCGGGGACATCAGGGTGAGCAGGGACATCGGGGACAGGGGTGGGCAGGGACAGGGTTGGGCAGGGACATCGGGGACAGGGGTGGGCAGGGACAGGGGCGGCCCCGCTCACGCTGCCCCCGCGCCCGCAGATGGTGAACCTGCTGCTCAACAAAGGCGCCAGCCCCAGCACGTGTGACAAGAAGGACCGGCAGCCCCTGCACTGGGCGGCCTTCCTGGGTACGTGTCCCCTGCTGCTCTCACCTCCCGCTCCTCCTCTCCGGCTCTCCCGTCCCTCCTCTCCATCTCTCCAGTTCTTCCTCTCCCTCTCTCTCATTCCTTCCCTCCATCTCTCCCATCTCTCCCTCAGTCTCTCCCACTCCTCCTCTCCATCTCTCCCTCCTCTCCATCTTTCCCATCCCTCTGTTCATCTCTCCCCTATTCCTTCTCTCCGGCTTTCCCATTTCCTTCATCCATCTCTCCCATCCCTTCTCTCCATCTCTCCCTCCCCTCCATCTCCCCTCTTCCTTCTCTCTCCCATTCCTCCTCTCCCTCTCTCCCACTCCTCCTCTCCACGTCTGCCATGCCTCCTCTCCATCTCTCCCTCCTTTCCGTCTCTCCCATTCTTTCTCTCCATCTCTCTCTTCTCTCTCTTTTTCTCATCCCTTCTCTCTTTCTCCCCCACTCCTCCTCTCCCTCTGTCCACTCCCTCTCCCTCTCCATCCCCATCCCCACGGATCCCCAGGGCTGTCTCGTGTCCCCAGCTCTGTCCCGTGTTCCCCGGCTCTGTCCAGAGTCCCCGGGGCTGTCCCGTGTCCCTGGCTCTGTCCCATGTCCCCAGGGCTCTCCCAGTTCCCTGGCTCTGTCCGGTGTCCCGGGGCTCTCCTGGATCCCCCAGGGCTGTCCCGTGTTCCCCATCCCCACGGATCCGGGGCTGTCCCATGTCCCCGGCTCTGTCCGGTGTCCCCGGGGCTCTCCCGGATGCCCTGGGGCTCTCCCGGATGCCCTGGGGCTCTCCCAGTGTCCCCGGCTCTGTCCGGTGTCCCTGGCTCTCCCGGTGTCCCGGGGCTCTCCTGGTGTGTCCCGGCTCTGTCCAGTGTCCCTGGGGCTCTCCCGGATGCTCCGCGGCTCTCCCGGTGTCCCGGCTCTGTCCAGTGTCCCTGGCTCTCCCGGTGTCCTGGGGCTCTCCCGGTGTCCCTGGCTCTGTCCCGTGTCCCTGGCTCTCCCGGACGCCCCGGGGCTCTCCCGGATGCCCCGGGGCTCTCCCAGTGTCCCCGGGGCTCTCCCGGATGCCCCGGGGCTCTCCCGGTTCCCTGGGGCTCTCCCGGTGTCCCTGGCTCTCCTGGACGCCCCGGAGCTCTCCCGGTGTCCCTGGCTCTCCTGGACGCCCCGGGGCTCTCCCGGACGCCCCGGAGCTCTCCCGGTGTCCCCGGGGCTCTCCCGGTGTCCCCGGGGCTCTCCCGGTGTCCCCGGAACTCTCCCGGATGCCCCGGGGCTCTCCCGGTGTCCCCGGGGCTCTCCCGGTGTCCCCGGCTCTCCCGGACGCCCCGGAGCTCTCCCGGTGTCCCGGGGCTCTCCCGGGGTCCCGGGGCTCTCCCGGACGCCCCGGAGCTCTCCCGGACGCCCCGGGGCTCTCCCGGTGTGTCCCGGCTCTCACGGCCGTGTCCCGCAGGGCACCTGGAGGTGCTGAAGCTGCTGGTGGCCCGCGGGGCCGATGTGATGTGCAAGGACAAGAAGGGCTACACGCTGCTGCACACGGCGGCCGCCAGCGGCCAGATCGAGGTCGTGCGTCACCTCCTCAGGCTGGGGGTCGAGGTGAGACCCCCGGGGGGGCTCTGGGGCGGGAAGAGGCGGGGACAGGAGCTGGAGAGGTGGGGACAGGAGCCCTGGGTGGGGACAGGAGCTGGAGAGGTGGGGACAGGAGCCCTGGGTGGGGACAGGAGCCCTGGGTGGGGACAGGAGCTGGAGAGGTGGGGACAGCAGCCCTGGGTGGGGACAGGAGCCCTGGGTGGTGACAGAAACCTTGGGTGCTTCCCATCTGCCTTCTCCCTTCCCAAATCCCCAAATCCCCAAATCCTCTGGGTTTTGTTGCTCCGTGAGATCGAGGAACCAAATTCCTTTGCCCTGGTGGTGGCAGGAGCCCTGGGTGGGGACAGGAGCCCTGGGTGGTTCTCAGTTGCGTTTTTCCCTTCCTGAATCCCCAAATCCTCTGGATTTTGATGCTTCCCAAGATTGGGAAGCCAATTTGTTCACCCTGGGTGGTGACAGAAACCTTGGGTGCTTCCCATCTGCCTTCTCCCTTCCCAAATCCCCAAATCCTCTGGATTTTGTTGATCCCTGAGATCGAGGAACCAAATTCCTTCCCCCTGGATGGTGGCAGGAGCCTTTTCCCTTCCCAAATCCCCAAATCCCGTGGATTTTGTTGCTCCCTGAGATTGAGGAACCAAATTCTTCTCCCTGGGTGCTGCCAGGATCCCTGGGTGCTGCTGGAAGCTTTCGGGTGCTTCCCATCTACCTTTCCCTTCCCAAATCCCCAAATCCTCTGGGTTCTGTGGGTCCCACAGATCCATTAACCAAATTCCTTCACCCTGGGTGCTGCCAGGATCCCTGGGTGCTGCCAGGATCCCTGGGTGCTGCCAGGATCCCTGGGTGCTGCCGGAATCTTCCGCTTGCTTCCCATTTTGCCCTTTTCCCCTTCCCAAATCCCCAAATCCTCTGGATTTTATTGCTCCCTGAGATTGAGGAACCAAATTCTTCTCCCCGGGTGCTGCCAGGATCCCTGGGTGCTGCTGGAAGCTTCTGCTTGCTTCCCATTTTGCCCTTTTCCCCTTCCCAAATCCCCAAATCCCGTGGATTTTGTTGCTCCCTGAGATCGAGGAACCAAATTCCTTCCTCCTGGGTGCTGCCAGGATCCCTGGGTGCTGCCAGGATCCCCTGGGTGCTGCCAGGACCCCCCGGGTGCTGCTGGAATCTTCCGCTTGCTTCCCATTTTGCCCTTTCCCCTCCCACTTCCCGAAAATCCCCAACCCCCCCCCGAAATCCCGCGGATGCCGTCGCTCCCGCAGATCGACGAGCCCAATTCCTTCGGGAACACGGCCCTGCACATCGCCTGCTACATGGGCCAGGACGCCGTGGCCAACGAGCTGGTGAACGTGGGAGCCAACGTGAACCAGCCCAACGAGAAGGGCTTCACCCCCCTGCACTTCGCCGCCGTCTCCACCAACGGGGCCCTGTGCCTGGAGATCCTCGTCAACAACGGGGCCGACGTCAACTTCCAGGTGTGGGTTTGGCCAAATTTGGGGGGAAATATCCTCTGGTAGAAGGTGGGTTATGAGCGCTCATCCCCTCAGCGGGTTTGGGGGAAAAAGGGGATTTTCCTCGGAGGAAAGCGGAAGGGATGAAAGCTGTTTATTTAACAAACACGCAGGGAAAGGGTGATGATGGTAAATAATGAAATCTCTGGCTGTGGAGAGAAACCCGGGGAGATTTCAGAGTCCTGCTGGAGGTGTGGGCTCTCTCCTCCTCCTCCTCGGAGCTGGGTCCCACCCCCTGAACCTCGGGGGGAAATTCTCCCGATGTGTTCTGATGTTAAAAGAAGGGAAGAAGGGAAAAACCAAAGTCCCAAGAAAACAAAAGTTCAGCTCTCGGTCTCCCCCCGGAGAAAAAAGGAGCCTAAAGCTGCCTGAAAAGCACCAAGGGTGTTTTCCTCCCCCCTTGTTGCCAGAGCAGAGGCAGAGGAGTCTCTGTGTCCTTGGACAATTGTTTTGAAAAGTTTGCTCGGTTTTTTTTCCCCTCTCTCCCTTCTCAGGCTCAGTTTAAAGACACAGAAACTCCGGTTTTTTCCCTCTCAGGCTCAGTTTAAGGCACAGAAACTCCATTTTTTTCCCTCTCTCTGCTCTCAGGCTCAGTTTAAAGACACAGAAACTCCGGTTTTTTCCTCTCTCCCTTCTCAGACTCAGTTTAAAGGCACAGAAGCTCCGTTTTTTCCCTCTCTCCCCTTTCAGGCTCAGTTTAAGGCACAGAAACTCCGTTTTTTCCCTCTCAGGCTCGGTTTAAAGGCACAGAAAAGGGCCCAAAGTCAATTTCTGGGCAATAGAGCAGCGATAGGGGATAAAACATCATAAAGCCACCCCAAGACCCTCGGGATTAGGGGGTGGGGGAGCCGGGGGAAAAGCCCTGAGGTCTGGCCAGCGAGTCTGGAGGTGCCAAGAGCGAGCTCCTCACCCGAGGGAGACGTCCCGAGCCGAGCCTGCAGGTGCAGAAGAAGGAGGGATTCTCCGTGTGGGTTTTTCCACGGGCGGGTTTGTCGCCAGCGGAGAATCCAGGGGCGAGGAGCAGGTTCTGCAGAGGGCACGGGGGGGGTTTTCTGTGAGATCTTCTGCTGGGTTTGGACGGTCGGGACGGACGGAGACGAGAGATCTCTGGGGTCAGGTGTTAGAGCAGGAGGTTTATTGCGAAGGGCGTGGGGACGGGGCCTGCTTGGAGCTGCCGGCCGCGGCTCGGAGCCGGCCAGAAAAGCAAAAGAGAGCAAGAGAGGCGAGAGAGAGAGAGAGAGAGAGCAAGAGAGGCAGTAGGAGAAGAAACAGTAGAAGTAGAAGTAGAAGTAGAAGTAGAAGTGAGTGGTTCTCGTTTACAATACAATAAATCTTCTGTGCTGAATATTCTAATTTTCATCAACCAATCCAGTCCAAGCCACAAGTCCTGTAGCATTTCCATACAGCCTATAAGAATCATTGCATTACCATCCTGCGTTACATTTTAAACCCTAAAACGACTCTTTGGACCCCTTCTGCCAAGCTAGCAGGGTCTGCTCTGACCCTTGGAGCTATTTTCAAGCAGAGGGTATTGTTCAATCAAGAGGGGATTACCTTCAGTGGCCATACCAGTGTTTTCCAGATGTTCAATAACCAAGGCCTGGTATCTCAAAGCTTGCTTTCATTTCAATCTCGCTTATGGTTTCCATATTCTCAGCATCTTTTGCCAGGCAATCGTATTTATAAGACAATCGTATTTATAAGACAATCGTATGTATAAGACAATTGTATTTATAAGACAATCATATTTATAAGACAATTGTATTTATAAGACAATCATATTTGTAAGGCAATTATATTTATAAGGCAATCGTATTTATAAGGCAATCATAAGACAATCATATTTATAAGACAATCGTATTTATAAGGTTTTCCTGTTTCATCTCCCCCAACAGTTTTCTGCTCGGAGAAAAGGGAGGTGAAATGGAAAGAGGCGATAGGGGAAGGGTGAGAGGGGAGGAGCCCGCAGGGAATGAACGGTGGGGAGCACTCGTAGGAGGGGGAGCAGAGAGCAACCAACGGGGCATCGAGGGGCACAGAACTTTCCAGAATTGATACCTGATCGACCGAGGGGATCAATATTTATGGATTTACACATAGAACTGGGAGGGGAGAACAGAAACCGACCGGCTTGTGATAGCCAAATGAAGGAGCCCAAGAGTTCTGGGAGCTCGCCAGCACCAAGGGGGTGATCTTAGACGTTGGCCACCAGGGTTTGGAGGTTGTTGCCCCCTCTGGGGTCGTAGTGGCCACGGCTGAGCCCCCGCCTGGGTGGGTGTTTCCCGCAGAGCAAGGAAGGGAAGAGCCCCCTGCACATGGCGGCGATCCACGGACGGTTCACGCGCTCGCAGATCCTCATCCAGAACGGTCAGTGGGCCCTTCCTGGGTTATCCCAGTTTTTTCCTGGCGCTTCCACGGCCTCCTGGCAGCTCAGGGAGGGGGGTTAGGGCTGTCCCAGCCCTCACCCAAACTCGCTGCAGGGCTGTGGTGTTGTTTCCCCGTGCTCGGGGCACCCCTCGAGGGCGGCAGAACAGAATTCCAGCTCCAGGCAGCTGGAATTCCAGCCAGGCCAGAGCTCAGCATTCCCAGATCCGCAGCCCCAAGGTCGATATTCCCGATGTTCCTGCCCCGTTCCTCAGGGCTCGGCAGAACCCTCCGGGAGGGGAAACAGCCCTGGCCGGGGACGGGGCATCGGCGCCCTGGGCGTGCGGGATGCGGCAGCTCCCAGAGCAGTTCCCGGTTTTCCCGCACCACACTGGGTGGACTGGGAGGTGTCCATGGGGTGGGAATTCAGGGATTTGGGGCCTGGAATGTCGGCAGAGGCCTGGGCTGTTCCCCTGCAGGCAGTGAGATCGACTGTGCTGACAAATACGGCAATACCCCCCTCCACGTTGCTGCTAGATACGGCCACGAGCTGCTAATTAGTACTTTGATGACGAATGGTGCTGACACTGCAAGGTAAGGAGGGGGATTTTTCCCGGCCTTGGATGCAGCTGGAATAAAGGGTGGGAAATAATTATCACGGGATAAAGGGTGGGAAAGATTTCTGAGGTCAGCCAGTCCCACTTCAAAGCCGGCACCGAGTCCCCCACAGCTCCGGGCGCTGCCGGGGATGGCGGCCCCAAACCCCCCCCGGGAGGTTCCCGTGCCTGGAAACTTTTTCCATGAGGAAATTTTTCCTGAAATCCCATCTAAACCTCCTCTGGTGCCACTCGAGGCTGTTCCTTTTGTCCTGGGAGCAAATCCTGACCCTACTCAGCTCCGCTCTCCTGTCAGGGAGTTGTGGGGTGAGAAGGTCCCTCCTGAGCCTCCTTTTCTCCAGGCTGAGCCCCTTTCCCAGCTCCCTCAGGAGTTCTCCAGACCCTTCTCCTGCTGCTCCGGCCCCATTCCCGGAATCCCTGACCCTCCCTGACTCCCTCCTCCTCCTCCTCCTCCTCCCCCAGGCGTGGGATCCACGACATGTTCCCTCTGCACTTGGCTGTTCTCTTCGGATTCTCAGACTGTTGTCGCAAGCTGCTTTCCTCAGGTGAGCGGCCCCGGCCCCTGGGGACAGCGGGGTGACCCTTGGGGACATTGGGGTGACCCTTGGGGATGGTGGGGTGACCCCTGGGGACATTGGAGTGACCCTGGGGGACATTGGGGTGACCCTTGGGGACACTGAGGTGACCCCTGGGGACGCTGGGGTGACCCTTGGGGACACTGGGGTGACCCAAGGTGACCCTTGGGGACAGCGGGGTGACCCCTGGGGACATCGGGGTGACCCAAGGTGACCCTTGGGGACATCGGGGTGACCCCTGGGGACATTGGGGTGACCCTTGGGGATGCTGGGGTGACCCTTGGGGACAGCGGGGTGACCTTTGGGGACATTGGGGTGACCCTTGGGGTCATTGAGGTGACCCCTGGGGACATCGGGGTGACCCTTGGGGACATTGGGGTGACCCCTGGGGACATTGGGGTGACCCAAGGTGACCCTTGGGGACACTGAAGTGACCCCTGGGAACACTGGGGTGACCCTTGGGGACATTGAGGTGACCCTGGGCACGCCGGGGTGATCCTTGGGGACACCGGGGTGACCCTTGGGGACACTGGAGTGACCCTTGGGGATGGTGGGGTGACCCAAGGTGACCCTGGGAACACTGGGATGATCCTTGGGGACACTGAGGTGACTCTGGGGATGCCGGGGTGACCCTTGGGGACATTGAGCTGACCGCTGGGGACATCGGGGTGACCATTGGAGACACTGAGGTGACCTTTGGGGACACTGGGGTGACCCTGGGGATGCCGGGGTGACCTAAGGTGACCCTGGGAACATTGGGGTGACCCTTGGGGACACTGGGGTGACCCTGGGGACATCGAGGTGACCCTTGGGGACGCTGGGGTGACCCTGGGCACGCCAGGGTGACCTTTGGGGACATCGGGGTGACCTTTGGGGACACTGGGATGATCCTTGGGGACATTGAGGTGACCCTTGGGGACACTGGGGTGACCCTTGGGGATGGCAGGGTGACCCAAGGTGACCCTGGGAACACTGGGATGATCCTTGGGGACACTGGGGTGACCCTGGGGACACTGAGGTGACCCTTGGGGACATCGGGGTGACCCTTGGGGACACTGGGGTGACCCTTGGGGACACTGAGGTGATCCTTGGGGACACTGGGGTGACCCTGGGCACGCCGGGGTGCCCGGTGCCCCCAGGTCAGTTGTACAGCATCGTGTCCTCGCTGAGCAATGAGCACGTGCTGTCCGCCGGCTTCGACATCAACACCCCCGACAACCTGGGCAGGACCTGTCTGCACGCTGCTGCTTCCGGAGGGTGAGGGACAGCGGGGACAGCGGGGACAGCGGGGACAGAGGGGAGAGAGGGGACAGCGGGGACAGAGGGGAGAGAGGGGACAGAGGGACAGCGGGGACAGAGGGGACAGCGGGGACAGCGGGGACAGAGGGGACAGAGGGGAGAGAGGGGACAGAGGGGACAGAGGGACAGAGGGGACAGCGGGGACAGAGGGGACAGCTGGGACAGCGGGGACAGAGGGACAGCGGGGACGGAGGGGACAGAGGGGACAGCGGGGAGAGAGGGGACAGAGGGACAGTGGGGACAGAGGGGACAGCGGGGACAGAGGGGAGAGAGGGGACAGACCTGGGGACACACCTGGGGACACCTGGGGACAGCGGGGACAGAGGGGACACACCTGGGGACAGCGGGGACAGAGGGGACAGTGGGGACAGAGGGGACAGCGAGGACAGAGGGGACAGTGGGGACAGCGGGGAGACACCTGGGGACAGCTGGGACAGAGGGGAGAGAGGGGACACACCTGGGGACAGCGGGGACAGAGAGGACAGCGGGGACAGAGGGGACAGCGAGGACAGAGGGGACAGCGGGGACAGCAAGGACAGAGGGGACAGAGGGGACAGCTGGGGACAGAGGGGAGACAGCTGGGGACACACCTGGGGATGCCTGGGGACACTGGGGACAGCAGGGGACGCCCGGGGATGTCTGGGACAGTCTGGGGACAGCTGGGGACACCCAGGAATGCCTGGGGACACACCTGGGAGTGACAGGAACATGGAATTCCCTGTTTTATTCCCACCTCTCCATCCTTTCCCAGTTGTTCAGGATCTCTGGGAATTCCCAGCTCCGATGGAGCAACAGGAACACAGAATTCCCTGGTTTTTTGTCTCTCCATCATTTTTGGGTTGTTCGGGAGTGCTGGGAATTCCCAGCTCCGATGGAACGTCAGGAACACAGAATTCCCTATTTTTTCCCACCTCTTCATCCTTTCCCAGTTGTTTGGGAATTTTTGGAATTCCCAGCTCCAATGGAATGTCAGGAACACAGAATTCCCAGTTTTTTCCCACCTCTCCACCCTTTCCCACCCCTCGGCCTCTCCGCTTTCTCCCCGCTCCTCTCCCGGCTCCGCCCGGGGGGTGACAAACGCGGCGCTTCCGGAGCCAATTCCCATTCCCGGAATTCCCGTCGCCGCCGCTTTTCCCGCCCGGCTCCGTGCCTGATTCCCGCCTCGCGCTCCCGCAGGAACGTGGAATGTCTGAATCTGCTGCTGAGCAGCGGCGCCGACCTGAGGCGGAGGGACAAATTCGGGAGGTGAGCGCGGCCCGGGCCGGGATTTGGGATTTGGGAGCTTCCCGAAAATCCCCGAGGCTGGAAAAACCCTCCAGCCTGGAAAGCTGCGGTCCTGGAAGGGTTCTCGGGGTGTTCTGGGTTCCTGCTGGGTCCTGGAAGGGTGCCCTGGGGTCTTTCTGGGTCCTGGAAGGGTTCTTGCGGTGTCCTGGAAGGGTTCTTGAGGTGTTCTGGGCTCATTCTGGGTCCTGGAAGAGTGTCCTGGGGTCTTTCTGGGTCCTGGAAGGGTTCTTGGGGAGTTCTGGGTTCCTGGCAGGGTCCTGGAAGGGTTCTTGGGGTGTTCTGAGCTCCTGCTGGGTCCTGGAAGGGTTCTCGGGGTGTTCTGGGTTCCTGCAGGGTCCTGGAAGGGTGCCCTGGGCTCATTCTGGGTCCTGGAAGGGTTCTCGGGGTGTTCTGGGTTCCTGGCAGGGTCCTGGAAGGGTTCTTGCGATGTCCTGGGCTCATTCTGGGTCCTGGAAGGGTGCCTGGGGTGTCCTGAGCTGCTGTTGGGTCCTGGAAGAGTTCCAGGGTGTCCTGGGTTCGTTCTGGGTCCTGGAAGGGTTCTCAGGGTGTTCTGGGTCTCTGGCAGGTCCTGGAAGGGTTTCCAGGGTGTTCTGGGTTCCTGCTGGGTCCTGGAAGGGTTCTCGGGGTGTTCTGGGTCTCTGGCAGGTCCTGGAAGGGTTCTCGGGGTGTTCTGAGCTCCTGCTGGGTCCTGGGAGGGTTCCTGTGGTGTCCTGGAAAGGTTCTTGGGGTGTTCTGGGTTCCTGCTGGGTCCTGGAAGGGTTCTTGGGTCCCGGAAGGGTTCTTGGGGAGTCCTGGTCTCGTTCTGGGTCCTGGAAGGGTTCCGGTGTCTCCGGGGCTGCTGGCAGCGTTCCCGGTGGGCAGTGCCCGTTGCGGGCGGCTCTCTCTGGCCGTTCCGGGTCCTGGAAGGGTTCTTGGGTCCCGGAAGGGTTCCAGCGTCTCTGGGGCTGCTGGCAGCGTTCCTGGCTGGCAGTGCCCATTGCGGGTGGCTCTGTCTGGCCGTTCTGGGTCCTGGAAGGGTTCTTGGGGTCTTCTGAGTTCCAGCTGGGTCCTGGAAGGGTTCTTGGGTCCTGGAAGGGTTCCAGTGTCTCCGGGGCTGCTGGCAGCATTCCTGGCGGGCAGCGCCCATTGCGGGCGGCTCTGTCCAGCCATTCCGGGTCCTGGAAGGGTTCCGGGTCCTGGAAGGGTTCTTGGGTCCCAGAAGGGTTCTTGGGTCCCGGAAGGGTTCCGGTGTCTCCGGGGCTGCCGGCAGCGTTCCCGGCGGGCAGTGCCCGTCGCGGGGGGCTCCGTCCGGCCGTGCCCAGCGCGTTGTGCTCCGTGTCCCTGCCAGGACCCCCCTGCACTACGCGGCGGCCAACGGCAGCTACCAGTGCACGGTGACGCTGGTGACGGCCGGGGCCAGCGCCTGCGCCCCCGACGGCCGCGGCTGCACCCCCCTGCACTACGCGGCCGCCTCCGACACCTACCGCAGGTACCGGGCACCGCATACTGGGGGCACTGGGGGTGCTGGGAGGGGCACTGGGGGTGCTGGGAGGGGCACTGGGGGTGCTGGGGGAAGTGCAGGTGTTGGGGGTACTGGGGGGGGCACTGGGGGAAGTGCAGGCACTGGGGTACTGGGGGTACTGGGAGCACTGGGGGCACTGGGAGCACTGGGGTACTGGGGGGGCACTGGGGGCACTGGGAGGGGGATACTGGGGGTACTGGGAGCGCTGGGAGTGCTGGGGGTGCTGGGAGGGGCGCTGGGAGGGGCACTGGAGGTGCTGAGTGGGGCACTGGGGGCACTGGGAGGGGGATACTGGGGGTACTGGGAGCGCTGGGAGTGCTGGGGGTGCTGGGAGGGGCGCTGGGAGGGGCACTGGAGGTGCTGAGTGGGGCACTGGGGGTGCTGGGAGGGGTGCTGGGGGTACTGGGGTACTGGGGTCACTGGGGGTGCTGGGAGCACTGGGGGTGCTGGGGGTGCTGGGAGTGGCACTGCTGGTACTGGGGGGCACTGGGAGGAGCGCTGGGAGTGGCACTGGGGGCACTGGGGGTACTGGGAGCACTGGGGGTACTGGGAGCACTGGGAGCACTGGGGGGGCACTGGGAGCACTGGGGATACTGGGAGGGGCACTGGGAGGGGTACTGGGGGGGCACTGGGGGCACTGGGAGCGCTGGGGTACTGGGGGGCACTGGGAGGGGCACTGGGAGCACTGGGGTACTGGGAGGGGCACTGGGGGTACTGGGGGAAGTGCAGGCATTGGGGGTACTGGGGGCACTGGGAGGGGTACTGGGGGCACTGGGGTACTGGGAGCACTGGGGCACTGGGGGAAGTGCACGCATTGGGGGTACTGAGGGTACTGGGGGCACTGGGAGCGGCGCTGCTGGTACTGGGGGTGCTGGAGGTACTGGAAGCACTGGAGGCACTGGGGTGGCACTGCTGGTACTGGGGGCACTGGGGGTACTGGGAACGCTAGGGGCACTGGGGCACTGGGGGTACTGGGAGTGGCACTGCTGGTACTGGGGGTGCTGGGGGAAGTGTGGGCATTGGGGACACTGGGGGCACTGAGGGCACTGGGAGCGCTGGGAGTGGCGCTGCTGGTACTGGGGTTACTGGGGGTACTGGGGGTACTGTGGTACTGGGGGTGGCACAGGGGGGACTGGGATACTGGGGGAAGTGCAGGCATTGGGGATACCAGGGGTACTGGGGGTACTGGAAGTGGCACTGGGGGTACTGGAGGTACTGGGAGCGCTGGAGGCACTGGGAGTACCTGGGGGGGCACTGGGGTGGCACTGGGGTGGCACAGGGTTGGCACAGAGGTGGCACAGCGGTGGCATTGGGGTGGCACTGGGGGCACTGGGGTGGCACTGGAGTGTCACAGGGTTGGCACGGGGGTGGCACTGGGCTGTCCCAGGGGTGGCACCGGTGGCACTGGGGGCACTGGGGTGGCACTGGGCTGTCCCAGGGGTGGCACCGGGGGCTCTGGGCCGTGCCCAGGGCTCTCGGCCGTGCCCGGCTCAGTGCCCCCTGTGCCCCCCAGGGCGGAGGCTCCGGGCGGGAGCGGCCACGGCAGCGCCGAGGAGCCGCTGCGGGAGTCGCGCCGGAAGGAGGCGTTCTTGTGAGTGCTGAATCCCGGGAATTCTCATCCGGGCCGGAATTCCGGGAATTCTGATCCAGTGTCCATCCCGGGATTCTGATCCGGGGCTGAATTCCCAGAATTCCCGATCCAGTGCCCATCCGGGAATCCCGATCCAGTGCCCATCCGGGAATTCTGATCCAGTGCCCATCCGGGAATTCCTGATCCGGGCCGGAATTCCGGGAATTCTGATCCAGTGCCCATCCGGGAATCCCGATCCAGTGCTCATCCGGGAATTCTGATCCAGTGCCCATCCGGGAATTCCCGATCCAGTGCCCATCCGGGAATTCTGATCCAGTGTCCATCCCGGGATTCTGATCCGGGGCTGAATTCCGGGAATCCCGATCCAGTGCCCATCCGGGAATCCCGATCCAGTGCCCATCCAGGAATTCTGATCCAGTGCCCATCCGGGAATTCCTGATCCGGGCCTGTTCCCAGGAATTCCTGATTCAAGCCCAGCTTCCTGGGAATTCCTGATCCGGAACCCCGTTCCCGGGAATTCCTCTCCCCACAGCCGCATTCCCGTTTTTCCTTGGAATTCCTCTTTCCAGAACCTCATTTCTCTGAGAATTCCTTTTTCCAGAGCCCCATTCCTGTTTCTCTGGGAATTCCTCTCCCCAGACCTTAATTTTCCTGGGAATTCCTCTCTCCAGAGCCCCATTCCCATTTTTTCCTGGGAATTCCTCTCCCCAGCCCCGCATTTTCCTGGGAATTCCTCTCTCCAGATCCCCATTTCTCTGGGAATTCCTCTCCCCAACCTCTCATTTCTCTTCGAATTCCTCTCCCCATTCCCATTTTCCTGGGAATTCCTCTCTCCAGACCCTCACTTTCCTGGGAATTCCTCTCTCCAAAGCCCCATTCCCACTTTCCTGGGAATTCCTCTCCCCAGCCCCTCATTTCTCTGGGAATTCCTCTCCCCACAATCCCCATTTTATTGGGAATTCCTCTCCCCAGACCTTCATTTCTCAGGGAATTCCTCTCTCCAGACCCCCATTTCTCTGGGAATTCCTCCCCCCATCCCCACTTTCCTGGGAATTCCTCCCCCCATCCCCATTTCTCTGGGAATTCCTCTCCCCATCCCCTCACCCTCCCTCCATCTCTCCCCGCTCCTTCCCGTGGGATCCCCGCCCCACTCTGGGATGATCCGGGAACTTTTCCCTCCCCGTTTCCTTTTCCCTTTTCCCACCTTTTCCCACCTTTTCCGGGCAGCTGCTTGGAATTCCTGCTGGACAACGGGGCCGACCCTTCCCTGCGGGACAGGCAGGGCTACACGGCCGTGCACTACGCCGCCGCCTACGGCAACCGCCAGAACCTGGAGCTGGTGAGCGGCGCCGGAAAACCGGGAATGAGCGGGAATGAGCGGGAATGAGTGGGAATGAGGCGGGAATGAGCGGGAATGGCCCCGGGAATGGCCCGGGAATGAGCGGGAATGAGTGGGAATGAGCGGGAACGGCCCCGGGAATGGCCCGGGAATGAGCGGGAATGAGCGGGAACGGCCCCAGGAATGAGTGGGAATGAGTGGGAAAGGCCCGGGAATGAGTGGGAATGGCCCCGGGAATGAGCGGGAATGAGCGGGAACGGCTCCGGGAATGGCCCAGGAATGAGCGGGAACGGCCCCGGGAATGTGCAGGAATGAGTGGGAATGGCCTCGGGAATGAGCGGGAATGATCAGGAGTGCTCGGGAATGATCGGGAACAGCCCCGGGAATGAGCGGGAGTGGCCTCGGGAATGCCCGGGAATGAGTGGGAATGGCCCAGGAATGAGCAGGAATGAGTGGGAACAGCCTCAGGAATGAGTGGGAATGCTCGGGAGTGATCGGGAATGAGCGGGAATGCATGGGAGCGGCCTCGGGAATGAGTGGGAATGGCCCAGGAATGAGCGGGAATGGCCTCGGGAATGAGCAGGAATGAGCAGGAACGGCCCCGGGAATGAGCGGGAATGGCCCGGAAATGAGTGGGAATGAGCGGGAACGGCCTCGGGAATGAGCGGGAATGCTCAGGAATGAGCGGGAACAGCCCTGGGAATGAGCGGGAATGAGCGGGAACAGCCTTGGGAATGGGTGGGAACAGCCCCGGGAATGATCGGGAATGAGTGGGAATGGCCTCGGGAATGAGTGGGAATGAGTGGGAATGGCCTTGGGAATGGTCGGGAATGCCCGGGAATGCTTGAGAATGCTCAGGAATGCTCGGGAATGCTCGGGAACAGCCTCAGGAATGCTTGGGAATGCTTGGCTCCCAGGGGGAGAGAGCACCAGGGATGGGCGCCGTGGGATCCTGCTGGGTCCTGGAAGGGTTTCCTGGGCTTGTTCTGGGCTTGTTCTGGGTCCTGGAAGGGTTCTCAGGGTGTTCTGGGCTTGTTCTGGGTCCTGGAAGGGTTTCGTACGCTCATTCTGGGTCCTGGAAGGGTTCTTGGGGTGTTCTGGGTTCATTCTGGGTCCTGGAAGGGTGTTCTGGGTGCCCTGGGCTCGTTCTGGGTCCTGGCACGTCCTGGAAGGGTTCTTGCAATGTCCTGGGCTCATTCTGGGTCCTGGAAGGGTTCTCAGGGTGTTCTGGGCTCGTTCTGGGTCCTGGAAGGGTTTCCTGAGCTCATTCTGGGTCCTGGAAGGGTTCCAGGGTGTCCTGGGCTCGTTCTGGGTCCTGGAAGGGTGCTTTGGGTACCCTGGAGACGAGGGAGGCGCAGCCGTGGCTCCTGGAGAAATGATTGGAGCCGAGCTGGGATTTGGAACCGGAAAAATCGGGATTGGAGCTGGAAAAAGCCGGAAATGGGAGAAAGGGGGGGGGAGGGGACGGGAATCAGGAATTTGGGGAATTCTTCCCTTCGGGAAAAGAAATTTTGGGGAAATTCTTCTGGAATTCTTTCGGAGCTGCCCAGAACCTCATTGAGGAGGGGAGGGGAGGTGGGAAGGTCCCATCCCGAATTCCCGAAGGGTTGGGATCGGGATTCCCGTCGGGATCCGTTCTGGATCCGGGGTTTTGCCCTTGCAGCTCCTGGAGATGTCCTTTAACTGCCTGGAGGACGTGGAGAGCAGCGTCCCCGTCAGCCCTTTGCACTTAGCTGTGAGTACCTGCCGGGTCCTGGAAGGGAGATCCGGGCTCCTGCTGGGTCCTGGAAAGGAGTTCTGGGTTCATTCTGGGTCCTGGAAGGGTTTGAAGGGGAGTTCTGGGTTCATTCTGGATCCTGGAAGGGAGTTCTGAGTTCCTGCCAGGTCCTGGAAGGGAGTTCTGGGTTCATTCTGGGTCCTGGAAGGGTTTGAAGGGGAGACACTTCCAGGGGGACATTTTTGGGTGCCAGGAGAAGAAACTTTTGGGTGTTTGAGGGACACTTTGGCCACCTGAGGGACACTTTGACCACGGGAGGGACACTTTGACCACCTGAGAGACACTTTGGCCACCTAAGGGACAGTTTGACCATGGGAGGGACACTTTGACCACCCAAGGGTCACTTTGACCACAGGAGGGACACTTTGGCCACAGGAGGGACACTGACCACGGGAGGCCCACTTTGACCACGGGAGGCCCACTTTGACCACGGGAGGGCCACTTTGACCACAGGAGGGCCACTTTGACCACCCGAGGCCCACTTTGAGCACGGGAGGGACACTTTGGGTCCCTGAGAGCCACTTTGAGTGCCTGAGGGACATTCCTGGGGGCCACTTTGACCACCCAAGGGTCACTGACCACGGGAGGGACACTTCGACCACCTGAGAGACACTTTGGCCACGTGAGGGACACTTTGACCACGGGAGGGACACTTTGACCACCTGAGGGACACTTTGGGTCCCTGAGGGCCACTTTGACCACGGGAGGGCCACTTTGGGGACACTTTGACCACCCAAGGGACACTTTGGCCATGGGAGGGACACTTTGGGTCCCTGAGGGACACTTTGGGTCCCTGAGGGATATTCCTGGGGGCCACTTTGACCACCCAAGGCCCACTTTGACCACCCGAGGCCCACTTTGACTACCCGAAGCCCACTTTGGCCACCACCCCCGTGTCCCCCCGCGCTCTCCCCTCTCCACCGTGCCCCCCTCGTTGCCCCCAGGCCTACAACGGTCACTGTGAAGCCCTCAAGGCGCTGGCCGAGACGCTGGTGAACCTGGACGTGCGCGACCACCGCGGCCGCACCGCGCTCTACCTGGCCACCGAGCGCGGCTCCACCGAGTGCGTGCAGGTGCTCACGAGCCACGGCGCCTCCGCGCTGGTCAAGGAGAGGAAGAGGAAGTGGACGCCGCTCCACGCCGCGGGTGAGCCCGGGGGGACTCGGGGAGCGGCCGTGAGGGGCCGGGGGAGCGGCCGTGAGGGGCCGGGGAAAACGCGGGGAGCGGAGCGGCCGTGAGGGGCCGGGGGGACTCGGGGAGCGGCCGTGAGGGGCCGGGGGCACGCGGGGAGCGGAGCGGCCGTGAGGGGCCGGGGGGACTCGGGGAGCGGCCGTGAGGGGCCAGGGGGGACTCGGGGAGCGGCCGTGAGGGGCCGGGGGGACTCGGGGAGCGGAGCGGCCGTGAGGGGCCGGGGGGACTCGGGGAGTGGCCGTGAGGGGCCGGGGGAACGCGGGGAGCGGCCGTCAGGGGCCGGGGGGACGTGGGGAGCGGCCGTGAGGGGCCGGGGGACTCGGGGAGCGGCCGTGAGGGGCCAGGGGGCACGCGGGGAGCGGAGCGGCCGTGAGGGGCCAGGGGGGACTCGGGGAGCGGCCGTGAGGGGCCGGGGGAACGCGGGGAGCGGCCGTGAGGGGCCGGGGGGACTCGGGGAGTGGCCGTGAAGGGGCCGGGGGAAACGCGGGGAGCGGAGCGGCCGTGAGGGGCCGGGGGAGCGCCCGTGAGGGGCCGGGGGGACGCGGGGAGCGGCCGTGAGGGGCCGGGGGAACGCGGCCGTGAGGGGCCGGGGGGAACTCGGGGAGCGGCCGTGAGGGGCCGGGGGAGCGCCCGTGAGGGGCCGGGGGGACGCGGGGAGCGGCCGTGAGGGGCCGGGGAAACGCGGCCGTGAGGGGCCGGGGGGGATGCGGGGAGCGGCCGTGAGGGGCCGGGGACACGCGGGGAGCGGCCGTGAGGGGCCGGGGGGACGCGGCCGTGAGGGGCCGGGGGAAACGCGGGGAGCGGCCGTGAGGGGCGGGGGGAGCGGCCGTGAGGGGCCGTGAGGGACTCGGGGAGCGGCCGTGAGGGGCCGGGGGGGACTCGGGGAGCGGAGCGGCCGTGAGGGGCCGGGGGAACGCGGGGAGCGGCCGTGAGGGGCCTGGGGGGACGCGGGGAGCGGCCGTGAGGGGCCGGGGGAACGCGGGGAGCGGGGCTGGGGGTGCTCCTGGGGTGAGCGCTCGCGTTTGGGGTTTGGGGTTTGCTGACTCTTTTCTTTGTCCGTGTTTTCCTCGTCCCTCTTTTCCTCATCCCTCTTTTCCTCGTCCCTGTTTTTGTCATCCCTCTTTTCCTCATCCCTGTTTTCCTCATCCCTGTTTTCGTCATGCCTCTTTTCCTCGTCCCTGGTTTTTTTCTCATCCTTCTTTTCCTCATCCCTCTTTTCCTCCTCTCTCTTTTTTCCCTCATCCTTCTTTTTCTCACTCCTGTTTTCCTCATCTCTCTTTTTTCCGCACCCCCTTTTCCTCATCCCTGTTTTACTTGTCCTTCTTTTCCTCCGCTCTCTTTTCTGCCTCCCTCTTTTCTTCACCCCTTTTTTTTTCCACATCCCTCTTTTCCTGATCCCTTTTTTCCTGGTCCCTCTTTTCCTCACCCCTCTTTTCCTCATTCCTCTTCTTTTTCCTCATCTCTCTTTTCTTCCTCCCTCTTTTCCTGATCCCTCTTTTCCTGGTCCCTCTTTTCCGCATCCCCCTTTTTTTCCCTCATCCTTCTTTTCCTCACCCTTCTTTTCCTTACTCCTGTTCTCCTCATCCCTCTTTTCCTCACCCTTCTTTTTTGTCCTCATCCTTCTTTTCCTGATCCCTCTTTTCCTCATCCCTGTTTTTTATCCTCGTTCCTCTTTTTTTTCCTCATCCCTCTTTTCTTCCTCCCTCTCCTCATCCCCTTTTTCTCCTCCCCGCCCTTCTCGGGGTCCCTGTGCCCAGCTGCCAACGGGAGCACGGATTCCCTGCACCTGCTCATCGACAGCGGCGAGCGCGCCGACATCACCGACGTCATGGACATCCACGGGCAGTGAGTGTCTGCCCTGCCCTGGGGCCACCCTGGCACCTGCCAGGGCCACCAGAGTCACCCTGGCACCCATCAGGGTCACCCTGGCACCCACCGGGGCCACCCTGGCACCCATCAGGGTCACCCTGGCACCCACCGGGGTCACTCTGACACCCACTGGGGCTACCCTGGCACCCACCGGGGTCACCAGAGCCACCCTGGCACTCACTAGAGCTGCCCTGGCACCCGCCGGGGTCACCCAGGCACCCACCAGAGTCACCCTGCCACCCATCAGGGTCACCCTGGCACCCACTGGGGCTACCCTGGCACCCGCCGGGGTCGCTCTGGCACCCACCAGGGTCACTCTGGCACCCACCGAGGTCACCCTGGCACCCACCAGAGTCACCCTGGCACCCACCGGGGCCACCCTGGCACCCACCAGAGCCACCCTGGCACCCACCGGGGTCACCCTGGCACCCACCAGAGTCACCCTGGCACCCACTGGGGCCACCCTGGCACCCACCAGGGCCACCCTGGCACCCACCCTCACCATTCCCACCCTCACCATTCCCACCCTCACCATTCCTGATTGTCCCTCACTGTTCCCAATTATCCTTCACCACCATTCCCAGTTGTCCCTCACCATTCCCAGTTATCCCTCACCACTCCCGATTTTCCCTCACCATTCCCGATTGTCCCTCACCTCCATTCCCGATTGTCCCACCCTTGGCCAGCGCCAGAACCACGATTCCACCCATCTGCAGTTGGCCCTGCCGGCCGTGGGGAGAAGCTTCCAGAATCCCCCCCACCCCCCCAAAATCCGGCCAGCGCAGCCCCAACGCAGCCAGGCTCTTTGTGGGGCTGGGGAGGGACCGGGAATTCCCGAATCCGGCTGTTTTCCAAGGCCTTTTCCCCGCAGGACGCCGCTGATGCTGGCCATCATGAACGGCCACGTGGACTGCGTCCACCTCCTGCTGGAGAAGGGATCCACGGCCGACGCCGCCGACAAGAGGGGCCGGACCGCGCTGCACCGGGGGGTGAGTGCGGCCCTGGGGGGGAACCGGACCGCGCTGCACCGGGGGGGTGAGGGCGGCACCGGGGGGGTCCGGACCGCGCTGCACCGGGGGGTGAGTGCGGCACCGGGGGGGGATCGGACCGCGCTGCACCGGGGGGTGAGTGCGGCACCGGGGGGGGATCGGACCGCGCTGCACCGGGGGGTGAGTGCGGCACCGGGGGGTGAGTGCGGCCCTCGGGGGAAACCGGACCGCGCTGCACCGGGGGGTGAGTGCGGCACCGGGGGGTGAGTGCGGCCCTGGAGGAGGGGCCGGACCGCGCTGCACCGGGGGGGTGAGGGCGGCACCGGGGGGTGAGTGCGGCCCTGGAGGAGGGGCCGGACCGCGCTGCACCGGGGGGTGGGGGGTGAGTGCGGTGAGTGCGGCCCTGGGGGGGAAACCGGACCGCGCTGCACCGGGGGATGAGTGCGGCACCGGGGGGGGATCCCGGACCGCGCTGCACCGGGGGGTGAGTGCGGCCCTGGGGGGCCCCAAAACCCCGCTCGGAGCCGGATTCCTGCTCGGAGAGAATCCGCACGGAAAGAGCCCGGTTCCCTGCCGGAGATGGGGAATTGGGGGGGAAACCTGGGGGAAGGGGGGAAAGGTGTTTGGTGTGCTGTGGGGAGGGTGGGGGTGACACTGAGGGTGAGGGGTGACACTGAGTCCCTGAGGGTGAGGGGTGTCCCTGAGGGCGTCCCTGAGGGTGAGGGGTGTCCCTGAGGGTGTCCCTGAGGGTGGGGGGTGACACTGAGGGTGGGGGGTGACACTAAGGGTGTCCCTGAGGGTGGGGGGTGCTTCTGAGGGCATCCCTGAGGGTGAGGGGTGTCCCTGAGGGTGTCCCTGAGGGTGGGGGGTGACACTGAGGGTGGGGGGTGTCCATGAGGGTGTCCCTGAGGGTGAGGGGTGTCCCTGAGGGTGGGGGTGACTCTGAGGGTGTCCCTGAGGGTGGCTGGTGTCTCTGAGTCCCTGAGGGTGGTCAGTGTCACCGAAGGCAGGATGTGCCTGAGGGTGTCCCTCAGGGTGCTCAGTGTCCCTGAGGGCGGTCAGTGTCCCTGAGGGTGCTCAGTGTCCCTGAAGGCAGTCAGTGTCCCTGAGGGTGGCCAGTGTCTCTGAGTCCCTGAGGGTGGTCGGTGTCACCAAGGGCAGGACATGTCCCTGAGGGTGTCACTGTGTCCCTGAGGGTGCTCAGTGTCACCAAGGGCAGGATGTGTCCCTGAGGGTGCTCGGTGTCCCCGAGGGTGCTCGGTGTCCCTGAGGGTGTCACTGTGTCCCTGAGGGCGGTCAGTGTCCCTGAGGGTGCTCGGTGTCCCTGAGGGTGGTCAGCGTCCCCAGGGGTGCTCAGTGTCCCTGAGGGTGCTCAGTGTCCCCGAGGGTGCTCGGTGTCCCTGAGGGTGCTCGGTGTCTCCGAGGGTGCTCAGTGTCCCCGAGGGTGCTCGGTGTCCCTGAGGGTGCTCGGTGTCCCTGAGGGTGTCACTGTGTCCCTGAGGGTGCTCGGTGTCTCCGAGGGTGCTCAGTGTCCCCGAGGGTGCTCGGTGTCCCCGAGGGTGCTCGGTGTCCCCGGGGTGACCCGCGCTGCCGTGCCGTGTCCCCAGGCCGTGACAGGCTGCGAGGATTGCCTGGCTGCTCTGCTGGACCACGATGCCTTCGTTCTGTGCCGCGATTTCAAGGGCCGGACCCCGATCCACTTCGCCTCGGCGTGCGGCCACCTGGAGGTCCTGCGGACCCTGCTGCAGGCAGCCCTCTCCACTGACCCCCTGGACTCCGTGGTGGACTACAGCGGCTACTCACCCATGCACTGGGCTTCTTACAGTGGTGAGAGCCTTCTCTCCTCCGCTGGGACGGGGAAATCCGGGTTATCCTCAGCCTCCCACTGCTGCTTCGGGAGTTTTCCTGGTGGAGAGGGTGGCAGGAATCCAAGAGGGAGGCTCCCAGATCTGTCAGGCTCCTTAAAAGAGGATTTTCATGGGAAAGGAGCTGTTCCAGAGCAGCTTCCTGCAGGATTTGTGGGATGGCTTCGGGTGGGACTGAGAGTAGGGAGCAGGAAAATCCAGGTTATCCTCAGCCTCCCACTGCTGCTTGGGGAGTTTTCCTGGTGGAAAGGGTGGCAGGAATCTGGGAGGGAGATTTTGACCTCCTCAGGCTCCTTAGAATAGGATTGGAATGAGCAGCTTCCTGCAGGATTTGTGGGATGGCTGCGGGTGGGACTGAGAGTGGGGACAGGAAAATCCAGGTTATCCTCAGCCTCCCACTGCTGCTTGGGGAGTTTTCCTGGTGGAAAGGGTGGCAGGAATCTGGGAGGGAGATTTTGACCTCGTCAGGCTCATTAAAAAAGGATTGGAATGGAAAAGGAGCTGTTCCAGAGCAGCTTCCTGCAGGATTTGTGGGATGGCAGCAGGAAGGGATGTCCCTGTGGGGGCTGCGAGTCCTTCAGGGGACGTGTGGGATTAGGAACCTCCTCAAGCTGCTGCCAGCGAGGAAATGGATCCACTGGGAGGGGCTGGGCACCTCCTGTGGGCCTCGGGCTCCTCGGGGCCACACCTGGGTCCGGTTCTGGGCCCTCACGGCCACAGAGCCACCGAGGGGCCGGAGCGTGGCCAGAGCTGGGCAGGGGCCAGAGCAGCAGGAGAAGGGTCTGGAGAACTCCTGAGGGAGCTGGGAAAGGGGCTCAGCCTGGAGAAAAGGAGGCTCAGGAGGGACCTTTTCAGCCCACAACTCCCTGACAGGAGAGCGGAGCCGGCTGGGGTCGGGCTCTGCTCCCGGGGAGCACCAGGACGAGAAGAAACGGCCTCAAATTCTTCCAGGAGAGGGTCAGGTTGGACACCAGGAGGAATTTTTCCATGGAAAGGGTGGTCAGGAATCGGAACAGCCCAGGGAGGATTGGAGTGCCCATCCCTGGAGGTGTCCAGGACGGACTGGACGTGGCACTCGATGCTCTGGGAGGGCTTTTCCAAGCTCAGGGATTTGGGGATTCTGTGAGGTGCCTTGGATCCCTCCAGGGAGACCCCACAGCCCTGACCCCGCTGCTGTCCCTCTCTCCTCAGGGCACGAAGATTGTCTTGAATTGTTACTTGAACACAACCCGTTTGCGTACCTTGAAGGAAACCCCTTTACTCCATTGCACTGTGCAGTGTAAGTGACACCCCAAAAACCGCTCCGGGCCTTGGAGACCCCGGGATGTGCTGAAAAGGGGAGTTTTACCCCAAAAAAACTCTCTGGGATGTGCTGAAAAGGGAGTTTTACCCCCAAAAAACTCCAGGCCTTGGATCTCCTGGGATGTGCTGAAAGGGGAGTTTTACCCCAAATAATTCCAGGCTTTGGAGTCTCTGGGATGTGCTGAAAGGGGAGTTTTACCCCAAAAAACCTCCAGGCTTTGGAGCCCCTGGGATGTGCTGAAAGGGGAGTTTTACCCCAAAAACAATTCCAGGCTTTGGAGTTTCTGGGATGTGCTGAAAGGGGAGTTTTACCCCAAATAATTCCAGGTGTTGGAGCCCCTGGGATGTGCTGAAAAGGGGAGTTTTACCCCAAAAACAATTCCAGGCTTTGGAGCCCCTGGGATGTGCTGAAAGGGGAGTTTTACCCCAAATAATTCCAGGCGTTGGAGCCCCTGGGATGTGCTGCTCTCACCCCAAACCCGCTGCACCTTCCCAGCCCTGTTCCTGACTGCCCTTCTCGCCCCCGTTCCCACAGAATTAACAACCAGGACGGCACTGCTGAAATGCTGGTGGAAGCATTAGGTGCCAAGATTGTTAATAGCCGAGATGCCAAAGGAAGGTGAGCTGAGCGCGGCCTCGTCCCCTCCTTGTCACCATCCTTGTCCCTCGTTGTCCTTCCTTGTCCCCTCCTTGTCCCTCATTGTCCCTCCTTGTCCCCTCCTTGTCCCTCCTTGTCCCTCCTTGTCTCCTCCTTGTCACCTCCTTGTCCCCTCCTTCTCACCCTCCTTGTCCCTTCCTTGTCCCCTCCTCGTCCCTCCTTGTCCTTCCTTGTCCCCTCCTCATCCCCTCCTTTTCACCCTCCTTGTCCCCTCCTTGTCCCCTCCTTGTCCCTCCTTGTCCCCTCCTCTTCCCCTCCTTGTCCCTCCTTGTCCCCTCCTTGTCCCTCCTTGCCCCCCTGCTCGTCCCCTGCTCATCCCCTCCTCATCCCCTCCTTGTCCCCTCCTTTTCACCCTCCTTGTCCCCTCCTTGTCCCCTCCTCATCCCCTCTTCATCCCCTCCTCATCCCCTCCTCATCCCCTCCTTGTCCCCTCCTTTTCCCCTCCTCGTCCCCTCTTCGTCCCCTCCTTGTCCCCTCCTTGTCCCCTCCTTGTCCCCTCCTTTTCCCCTCCTTGTCCCCTCCTCATCCCCTCCCTGTCCCCTCCTTGTCCCTCCCGCTCCATCCCCGCCGGGCTCCCTCCGTTCCCTCCTCCTGAGCCGCTCCGGGTGTGTTTTTATTTCGGCCTCCCCAGGACACCCCTTCACGCCGCTGCCTTCGCAGACAACGTCCATGGTTTACAGCTGCTCCTGCGCCACCAGGCCGAGGTGGACACGGCGGACAAGCTGGGCAGGACCCCCCTCATGGTGGCTTCGGAGAACGGGCACACGGCAGCAGTGGGTGGGTGCTGGCACGGCTGCCCAGAGCCTCGGGTGCCGTGGGGACATGGGGACAGAGGTGTCCCCGCTGCGGGGACGTTGCCGTGCTCGGCGTGGTGGCTTCTCCTCAGTGGGTGGGTGCTGGCACGGCTGCCCAGAGCCTCGGGTGCCGTGGGGACATGGGGACAGAGGTGTCCCCACTGTGGGGACGTTGCCGTGCTCGGCGTGGTGGCTTCTCCTCAGTGGGTGGGTGCTGGCACAGCCGCCCAGAGCCTCGGGTGCCGTGGGGACGCTGTGGGGACCGAGGTGGGGACATGGGGACCGAGGTGTCCCCACTGCGGGGACGTTGCCATGCTCGGGGTGGTGGCTTCTCCTCGGTGGGTGGGTGCTGGCACAGCCGCCCAGAGCGTTGGGTGCCATGGGGACACTGTGGGGACCGAGGTGTCCCTGCTGCCAGCGGGCACATGAGGACGTTGCTGTGCTCGGGGTGGTGGCTTCTCCTCAGTGGGTGGGTGCTGGCCCGGCTGCCCAGAGCCTTGGGTGCCATGGGGATGCTGTGGGGACCGAGGTGTCCCCACTGCCAGTGGGCGTGTGGGGACGTTGCTGTGCTAAGTGGTGGCTTCTCCTCAGTGGGTGGGTGCTGGCACAGCTGCCCAGAGCGTTGGGTGCCATGGGGACATGGGGACCGAGGTGTCCCCACTGTGGGGACGTTGCCATGCTCGGGGTGGTGGCTTCTCCTCAGTGGGTGGGTACTGGCACAGCTGCCCAGAGCCTCGGGTGCCATGGGGACATGGGGACCGAGGTGGGGACATGGGGACCGAGGTGTCCCCACTGCAGGGATGTTGCTGTGCTCGGGGTGGTGGCTTCTCCTCAGTGGGTGGGTACTGGCACAGCTGCCCAGAGCCTTGGGTGCCATGGGGACATGGGGACAGAGGGGTCCCCGCTGCCAGCAAGCACGCAGGGACATTGCCATGCTCGGGGTGGTGGCTTCTCCTCAGTGGGTGGGTGCTGGCACAGCCGCCCAGAGCCTTGGGTGCCGTGGGGACACTGTGGGGACCGAGGTGTCCCCGCTGCGGGGACATTGCCGTGCTTGGGGTGGTGGCTTCTCCTCAGCGGCTCCTCGTCCTCCCTTGCAGAGTTCCTGCTGTTCCAAGCAAAAGCAAATATAACTGTGCTGGATGTCAACAAGAACACGGCTCTTCACCTGGCCTGCAGCAAGGTAGGGGGCACGGCTGGCGTGGTGGCACTGTCGCCGTGTCACCTTTGTGGGCTGGCACCGCCTGGCTGCTCCTCACAGACACACCCGGGGTGGTTTTGGAGCAGCTCAGGTGGCACAGAGCTCTCTGTGTTTCTCCTGGGGAGGTTTTGGAGCAGCTCAGGTGGCACAGAGCTCTCTGTGTTTCTCCTGGGGAGGTTTTGGAGCAGCTCAGGTGGCACAGAACCCTCTGTGTTTCTCCTGGGGAGGTTTTGGAGCAGCTCAGGTGGCACAGAGCTCTCTGTGTTTCTCCTGGGGTGGAGTTTCCAAGGTCACTTCCATGCCTGGAAGTGCCCCAGGATGGGTTTGATGGGGCTGGGAGCAGCCTGGGATGGGGAGAGGTGTCCCAGGGGTGGATTGGGATGAGTATGTGGGGAAGAGAAGGATCCAGGGAGACCTTCCAGTGCTTAAAGGGGCTCCAGGGAGATCTTCCAGTGCCTAAAGGGGCTCCAGGGAGACCTTGGAGTCCCTTCCAGTGCCTAAAGGGGCTGCAGGAAAGCTGGAGAGGGACTTGGGACAAGGGCCTGGAGTGATGGGACAAAGGGGAACAGTTTCCCACTGCCAGAGAGCAGGGTTAGGTGGGATTTTGCGGTGAAATTCCTCCCTGAGAGGGTGGTGAGACCCTGGGATGGATTTCCCAGAGGATTTCCCATCCCTGGAAGTGCCCCAGGATGGGTTGGACGGGGCTGGGAGCAGCCTGGGATGGTGGGAGGTGTCCCAGGGGTGGGAATGAGGTGATTTTTATGGTCCCTCCCATCCCAACCCATCCCATGGTGGGAACCAGAGGCTTGTGGCCGACGAGGAGCTGGAGGTGCAGCAACTCTTCCTCTCCAGCCCTGCCAAAGTGGGAGCAGGACAGGTTTGGGGAAGGATCCCATATCCCAGGGAGCCACATCCCGCCCGGATCGGGCCTCTCCCTTCCTAATCCTGCCCTAAACCCCTCTCTCCTCCTCCCCAGGGCCATGAAAAGTGTGCCTTGTTGATCCTGGGGGAAACCCAAGACCTTGGCCTTATCAATGCAAGTAACAGTGCTCTGCAGATGTGAGTATTCCCAGAGCCCCGGCATCGGCCGGGATACAGGGAGGGAAAAAAAAACCTGGGAAAGGTGGGAACGGGCGAGCTGGGCAACAGCTGAGCTCGGAGCCTGCCCTTGAACCCGCTCGAGGATTTTGGGCACCGCTCCAGGGGTGTTGCAGGCAGGTGGATGTGGGGGTTTTCGGGTGGGATTTTTGGGGATTGATCCCGCTTTTCGCCCTCGGCAGGCCGCTGCACATCGCGGCGCGGAACGGCCTGGCCTCCGTGGTGCAGGCGCTGCTCAGCCGAGGGGCCACCGTGCTGGCTGTGGATGAAGAAGGTGGGTGTCCCTGGGGGTATCCCTGGGATTCCAGCATTCCCAGGAATCGCCCAGAGCCTGGGAGGTGCTCAGCCAGGAGCAGCATCCCCTCGTCCTTCCCGAGGCGTAGGAGGGGGGAGCATTCCCTGGTGAAGCATTCCCAGGTCTCGGGGGTGTTGGGAATGTTGGGAATGTGGCTTTTCCCTCTCCGTGCTCTCTCTGGTGCTCCCAGCCCAGCTGGGGCTCGATTCCAGCTGGGAAAAAGCTGCTGCTGGTGGCCAGAGGCTTCTGGCAGAGCTGGAATCCCTCGGAGCTGGAGTGAGATGGGATTTAAGATCCCTCCCAACCCAAACCCAAATTCCATGACTCCGTGGTTTTCCCCCCCAATAATTCAAGGCCTGAGCAGCTTTTCCTGCATTCCCACCTGTTTATTTCCATGGAATTCTGGAGCAACTTCAAAGGAAGTGACTTTTAAAGGTCATTTTCTTTCCCCGGGGGCTCTGGGAGAGCTGCAGAGGGGTTTTGGACACGGAGCGATGGGACACGGGGTGGGAAAGGGCAGGGTCGGGTGGGAAATTGGGATGAAATTCCTCCCTGTGAGGGCAGCGGGGCCCTGGGATGGATTTCCCAGAGGATTCCCCATCCCTGGAAGTGCCCCAGTGTCCCTGCCCGTGGGACGAGATGGGATTTTGATCCCTCCCAACCCAAACCATTCCATGATTCCGTGGTTTTCCCCAATTCCTCAAGGCCTGAGCAGCTTTTCCTGCATTCCCACCTGTTCATTTCCGTGGAATCCTGGAGCAGTTTGGGTTGGAAGTGACTTCTAAAGGTCATTTTCCTTCCGGGAGAGAGCTGCAGAGGGGACAAGACGGGATTTACGATCCCTCCCAACCCAAAGCATTCCGCAGCTCCAGAGCCCCACACCCCATCCCACAGCCCCACACCCCATCCCACAGCCCCATCCCACAGCCCCACACCCCATCCCACGATCCCACAGCCCCATCCCACAGCCCCACACCCCATCCCACCATCCCACAGCCCCATCCCACAGCCCCACACCCCATCCCACGATCCCACAGCCCCACACCCCATCCCACGATCCCATCCCACAGCCCCACAGCCCCATCCCCTCCCTGTGGATGGAGCAGGACAAGATGGGATTTTGATCCCTCCCAACCCAAACCATCCCACAGCCCCACACCCCATCCCACGATCCCACACCCCATCCCACAATCCCACACCCCATCCCACAGTCCCACAGCCCCATCCCACAACCCCACACCCCATCCCACAGTCCCACAGCTCCATCCCCTGCCTGTGGGTGGGGTGGAACAAGATGGGATTTAAGATCCCTCCCAACCCAAACCACCCCACAGCCCCACGATCCCACGCCTCATCCCACAACCCCATCCCACAGCCCCACAACCCCGCACTCCATCCCACAACCCCAGAGCCCCACATCCCATTCCCTGCCTGTGGATGGGGCAGGACAAGATGGGATTTAAGATCTCTCCCAATCCAAACCATTCCACAGCCCCACACCTCATCCCACAACCCCACACCCCACACCCCATCCCTTAACCCCACAGCCCCACACCCCATCCCACAACCCATCCCACGATCCCACACCCCATCCCACAGCCCCACACCCCATCCTACAGTCCCACATCCCATCCCCTGCCTGTGGGTGGAGTGGAACAAGACGGGATTTAAGATCCCTCCCAACCCAAACCATCCCATGATCCCACAGCTCCACAACCCCACACCCCATCCCACAGCCCCACACCCCATCCCACAACCCCAGAGCCTCACACCCCATCCGCTGCCTGTGGATGGGGCAGGACAAGATGGGATTTAAGATCTCTCCCAATCCAAACCATTCCACAGCCCCACACCTCATCCCACACCCCATCCCACACCTCATCCCACAACCCCACACCCCATCCCACAACCCCACACCCCATCCCACAACCCCACCACCCCACACCCCATCCCACAACCCCACACTCCATCCCACAACCCCACACCCCATCCCACAACCCCACAACCCCATCCCACAACCCATCCCACAACCCCACACCCCATCCCTTAACCCCACGCCCCATCCCTTAACCCCACACCCCATCCCTTAACCCCACAACCCATCCCTTAACCCCACACCCCATCCCACAACCCCACACCCCATCCCTTAACCCCACAACCCATCCCTTAATCCCACACCCCATCCCACAACCCCACACCTCATCCCACAACCCCACACCCCATCCCTTAACCCCACACCCCATCCTTTAACCCCACACCCCATCCCACAACCCCACACCCCATCCCTTAACCCCACACCCCATCCCTTAACCCCACACCCCATCCCTTAACCCCACACCCCATCCCACAACCCCACACCTCATCCCACAACCCCACACCCCATCCCTTAACCCCACACCCCATCCTTTAACCCCACACCCCATCCCACAACCCCACACCCCATCCCTTAACCCCACAACCCATCCCTTAACCCCACACCCCATCCCACAACCCCACACCTCATCCCACAACCCCACACCCCATCCCTTAACCCCACACCCCATCCTTTAACCCCACACCCCATCCCCACAACCCCACACCCCATCCCTTAACCCCACAACCCATCCCTTAACCCCACACCCCATCCCACAACCCCACACCTCATCCCACAACCCCACACCCCATCCCACAACCCCACACCCCATCCCACAACCCCACACCCCATCCCACAACCCATACCCCATCCCACAACCCCACACCCCATCCCACAACCCCACACCCCATCGCACCACCCATCCCGCGATCCCACAAACCCACACCTCATCCCACAACCCCACACCTCATCCCACAACCCCACAACCTCATCCCACAACCCCACACCCCCACACCCCATCCCACAACCCCACATCTCATCCCACAACCCCACAACCTCATCCCACAACCCCACACCCCATCCCACAACCTCACACCCCCACACCCCATCCCACAACCCCACAACCCCACACCCCATCCCACAACCCCACACCCCATCCCACAACCTCACACCCCCACACCCCATCCCACAACCCCACAACCCCACACCTCATCCCACAACCCCACACCCCATCCCACAACCCCACACCTCATCCCACAACCCCACACCTCATCCCACAACCCCACACCTCATCCCACAACCCCACACCCCATCCCTTAACCCCACACCCCATCCCACAACCCCACACCCCCACCCCCCACCCCCCCACACCCCCCTTGACCTCAGCCCCCCTCCACCCCCATCACCTCTCCCTCCCTCCCTCGCAGGCCACACCCCGGCGCTGGCGTGTGCCCCCAACAAGGACGTGGCCGACTGCCTGGCACTTATCCTCTCCACCATGAAGCCTTTCCCCCCCAAGGACGCCATCAGCTCCTTCAGCTTCAACCTCCTCAAGAACTGCGGCATCGCGGCCAAGACGGCGGCGGCGTGCGGGGCCCTCCCGAACGGCTCCGCCTGCCCCTACTCCAAGGAGCGCCACAACGCCATCGGCCTGGACGGCTGCTACTCGGAGTAGCCCCCCCCGACCCGTGGGTGACCTGATATCTTATTCTATTTATTTAGAAATTCTATAAATATAGGGCACTTTAAAGGAGAACAAGACTGGGATGCTGGGGGATGGCGGCGGCGTGAGGGTGGAGCCAAGAGTTCGGTGTTTTCTGCGCTCCGCCCGTGCCGAAGCCGCTCGTGGAGGCGGCTTTGCCGTCCCCTGCGCCTTCCCAATCCTGCCCGTGGCCCTGGATGGCCGGGCAGGAGGCGGAAGGGGCAGGATTTGGGCTGGCACGGGGCAGGTGCCACCATCCCCTGCTGGGTTTTTCCTCTCCGGGGTTGATCGGAGCCGTTTCCTTCCCGATGTTTCCTTCCCGGTCTTTTGTTCCGTTCCCGGTGTTTTGTTCCATTCCCAGCATTTCATTCCCAGTTTTTCCCAATTCCAGCCCCTCATCCTGCCAGGATACCCCTGGAGCTCCTGCCCAGGCGGAAGGGGCAGGATTTGGGCTGGCACGGGGCAGGTGCCACCATCCCCTGCTGGGATTTTCCCTGTGGGGTTGATCGGAGCTGTTTCCTTCCCAGTGTTTTGTTCCATTCCCGGCGTTTCATTCCAGTTTTTCCCAATTCCAGCCCCTCATCCTGCCAGGATACCCCTGGAGCTCCTGCCCAGGCGGAAGGGGCAGGATTTGGGCTGGCACGGGGCAGGTGCCACCATCCCCTGCTGGGATTTTCCTCTCCGGGGTTGATCGGAGCCGTTTCCTTCCCGGTCTTTTGTTCCGTTCCCGGTGTTTTGTTCCATTCCTGGTGTTTCATTCCCAGTTTTTCCCAATTCCAGCCCCTCATCCTGCCAGGATACCCCTGGAGCTGCTGCCCAGGCAGAAGGGGCAGGATTTGGGCTGGCACGGGGCAGGTGCCACCATCCCCTGCTGGGATTTTCCTCTCCAGGGTTGATCAGAGCCCTTTCCTTCCCAGTGTTTCCTTCCCGATGTTTTGTTCCATTCCCGGCGTTTCATTCCCAGTTTTTCCCAATTCCAGCCCCTCATCCTGCCAGGATACCCCTGGAGCTGCTGCCCAGGCGGAAGGGGCAGGATTTGGGCTGGCACGGGGCAGGTGCCACCATCCCCTGCTGGGTTTTTCCTCTCCGGGGTTGATCGGAGCCGTTTCCTTCCCGATGTTTCCTTCCCGGTCTTTTGTTCCGTTCCCGGTGTTTTGTTCCATTCCCAGCATTTCATTCCCAGTTTTTCCCAATTCCAGCCCCTCATCCTGCCAGGATACCCCTGGAGCTCCTGCCCAGGCGGAAGGGGCAGGATTTGGGCTGGCACGGGGCAGGTGCCACCATCCCCTGCTGGGATTTTCCTCTCCGGGGTTGATCGGAGCCGTTTCCTTCCCGGTCTTTTGTTCCGTTCCCGGTGTTTTGTTCCATTCCTGGTGTTTCATTCCCAGTTTTTCCCAATTCCAGCCCCCATCCTGCCAGGATACCCCTGGAGCTGCTGCCCAGGTGGAAGGGGCAGGATTTGGGCTGGCACGGGGCAGGTGCCACCATCCCCTGCTGGGATTTTCCTCTCCAGGGTTGATTGGAGCCGTTTCCTTCCCGGTGTTTTGTTCCATTCCCGGTGTTTTCTTCCATTCCCGGCGTTTCATTCCCAGTTTTTCCCAATTCCAGCCCCTCATCCCGCCAGGATACCCCTGGAGCTGCTGCCCAGGTGGAAGGGGCAGGATTTGGGCTGGCACGGGGCAGGTGCCACCATCCCCTGCTGGGATTTTCCTCTCCAGGGTTGATTGGAGCCGTTTCCTTCCCGGTGTTTTGTTCCATTCCCGGTGTTTTCTTCCATTCCCGGCGTTTCATTCCCAGTTTTTTCCCAATTCCAGCCCCTCATCCCGCCAGGATACCCCTGGAGCTGCTGCCCAGGTGGAAGGGGCAGGATTTGGGCTGGCACGGGGCAGGTGCCACCATCCCCTGCTGGGATTTTCCTCTCCGGGGTTGATCGGAGCCGTTTCCTTCCCGATGTTTCCTTCCCGGTCTTTTGTTCCGTTCCCGGTGTTTTGTTCCATTCCCAGCATTTCATTCCCAGTTTTTCCCAATTCCAGCCCCTCATCCTGCCAGGATACCCCTGGAGCTCCTGCCCAGGCGGAAGGGGCAGGATTTGGGCTGGCACGGGGCAGGTGCCACCATCCCCTGCTGGGATTTTCCCTGTGGGGTTGATCGGAGCTGTTTCCTTCCCAGTGTTTTGTTCCATTCCCGGCGTTTCATTCCCAGTTTTTCCCAATTCCAGCCCCTCATCCTGCCAGGATACCCCTGGAGCTCCTGCCCAGGCGGAAGGGGCAGGATTTGGGCTGGCACGGGGCAGGTGCCACCATCCCCTGCTGGGATTTTCCCTCCGGGGTTGATCGGAGCCGTTTCCTTCCCGGTCTTTTGTTCCGTTCCCGGTGTTTTGTTCCATTCCTGGTGTTTCATTCCCAGTTTTTCCCAATTCCAGCCCTCATCCTGCCAGGATACCCCTGGAGCTGCTGCCCAGGCAGAAGGGGCAGGATTTGGGCTGGCACGGGGCAGGTGCCACCATCCCCTGCTGGGATTTTCCTCTCCAGGGTTGATCAGAGCCCTTTCCTTCCCAGTGTTTCCTTCCCGATGTTTTGTTCCATTCCCGGCGTTTCATTCCCAGTTTTTCCCAATTCCAGCCCCCATCCTGCCAGGATACCCCTGGAGCTGCTGCCCAGGCGGAAGGGGCAGGATTTGGGCTGGCACGGGGCAGGTGCCACCATCCCCTGCTGGGTTTTCCTCTCCGGGGTTGATCGGAGCCGTTTCCTTCCCGATGTTTCCTTCCCGGTCTTTTGTTCCGTTCCCGGTGTTTTGTTCCATTCCCAGCATTTCATTCCCAGTTTTTCCCAATTCCAGCCCCTCATCCTGCCAGGATACCCCTGGAGCTCCTGCCCAGGCGGAAGGGGCAGGATTTGGGCTGGCACGGGGCAGGTGCCACCATCCCCTGCTGGGATTTTCCTCTCCGGGGTTGATCGGAGCCGTTTCCTTCCCGGTCTTTTGTTCCGTTCCCGGTGTTTTGTTCCATTCCTGGTGTTTCATTCCCAGTTTTTCCCAATTCCAGCCCCCATCCTGCCAGGATACCCCTGGAGCTGCTGCCCAGGTGGAAGGGGCAGGATTTGGGCTGGCACGGGGCAGGTGCCACCATCCCCTGCTGGGATTTTCCTCTCCAGGGTTGATTGGAGCCGTTTCCTTCCCGGTGTTTTGTTCCATTCCCGGTGTTTTCTTCCATTCCCGGCGTTTCATTCCCAGTTTTTCCCAATTCCAGCCCCTCATCCCGCCAGGATACCCCTGGAGCTGCTGCCCAGGCAGAAGGGGCAGGATTTGGGCTGGCACGGGGCAGGTGCCACCATCCCCTGCTGGGATTTTCCTCTCCGGGGTTGATCGGAGCCGTTTCCTTCCCGGTGTTTTGTTCCATTCCCAGTGTTTTGTTCCATTCCCAGCATTTCATTCCCAGTTTTCCCCAGTTCCAGCCCCCCTGCCCTGCCGGGATACCCCCAGAGCTGCCACCCAGCTGGGATGAGGAAAACCTGAACTCTTGGCACGGGCGGGGAGGGTTTGGGATTTCGGGAATGTCCGGCCGGGATGGGAATCGCTCCCCTCCCGCGAGCCCAAAACACTTGAAAACCCCAAAATCTGCTGTACCTGGCGCACTCAGAAATCCTTTGGCAGCTCATTTCTATGGAAAACAAACTCGTTTCTGTGGAAAAAACCTCATTTCTATGGAAAACAAACTCGTTTCTATGGAAAACAAACTCATTTCTGTGGAAAAAAACCTCATTTCTGTGGGAAAAAAACCCTCATTTCTATGGAAAAAAGAGATAAAAACGGGTGCTGCTGCCCGAGCCCGGGCACGGGTGCCCCGCTGGAGCCTCCTCCCCGCACCAGGCACTTTAGGGATTCTGTTGCTCGTTGGTTTTGGGATTTTTGGGAAGTTTTTTTTTGGTTTTTCCCCTCTTTTTCCTTTGGTAAATCGTCACATCCTAAAAAAAAAAAATCCTCTCGGGTGTTTCCCTTCCCTGGTTTGCGTGGCCGTTTCCGTGAGAGAGTCGCTGGTGGTTGCTTGGGGTTTTTTTTGTTGTTTTTTTGGAAAAAAAAGTTAATTATTTCGAGAGAAACGAGCATTTACCTTGGAAAAAAAACAACAAAAACCATAAAAAGAAGAAAAAAAGAAAAAAAAATGCAATGTTTTTAGCCTTTACTTCAGGAAACAAATGCACTTGCAAGTCCTTATTTTGTGGTTTTTTGTCTTTTTTTGTCTTTTTTTTGTCTTTTTTTTGTCTTTTTTTTTTCTCTTTTTTTGCACTTTTTTTGCTCTTTTTTTGTCTTTTTTTGCTCTTTTTTCTCCTTTTTTTGCTCTTTTTTTGCTCTTTTTTCCTCTTTTTTCCTCTTTTTTCACTTTTTTTGCTTTTTTCGCTTTTTTCCTCTTTTTTCGCTCTTTTTTCGCTCTTTTTTTGCTTTTTTCCTCTTTTCCTCTTTTTTCCTCTTTCTTTCCTCTTTTTTTGCTCTTTTTTAATTTTTTGCCCTTTTTTTGATCTTTTTTGTCTTTTTCGCTCTTTTTTGATCTTTTTTTGTCTTTTTTTGCTCTTTTTTCCTCTTTCTTCGCTCCTTTTTTCCTCTTTTTTCGCTCTTTTTTCGCTCTTTTTTTCCTCTTTTTTTCCTCTTTTTTTGCTTTTTTCCTTTTTTTTCCTCTTTTTTTCCTCTTTTTTGAATTTTCCTTCCCAATCCTTGCCAAAATAAAGGCACCTCCCCTTTTCTTTTCTAACCCAAACCCCATTTCAGAACCAAAACCACCAACTTTCACTCTTCACCTTTGGGGTGAAAAACCCAAATTTCCTCGCGATTCCCACCAGGATTTATCCCCGAGCCGGGGGGAGGAGAGCGGGGCCAGCGCTCCCATGGGGAGCTTTTTCCTTCCCCTTTTCCCTCAGGATCCCTCTCCCGATTTTTTTTTTTGGATGGATTGAACCCCCCTCCCCGCTGCCCCTTTTCCCACCGGATACCTCAGCTCGGAACCGGGGCGAACTCACAAAACTTGAATCTAAAAGCCACAAAAAGCTCCTTTTTTTTTTTTTTTGTTGTTTTTTTTGGGGTTTTTTTTTTTTTGGAAGATCCTTTTCGGTATTTTACGGAGGAGAACTGGAAAAACAACAAATCATTGAAAAAAAGAAAAAAAAAAAAAAAAGAGGAATTGTTTACATTTTGCTGGCGAATCCTTCCCTTTCCCGGCAGGAATTCTCGATCCCGCTCTGCTTCCCTCCCCTTCCCCACGGGGCAGGAAAACGGAGCCAAAACCCTTCCAGGGATTCCAGTGCTCATTCCCAGATTCCCGGGATGCTCCGTTTCCATGGGAATCAGGGAGGGGGGGGAGGAACCCGGCGCCGTTTCCTTCGGAATTCCCAGCGCTTGGAAATCGCTGCTTTTCCCTCGCTCCGCCTTGGGGGTTTTGTCCTTTTTTTGGGGTTTTTTTGGAATATTCCCGTGGTTTTCCGGGTTTTGTTTTGTTTGGCTTGGGAGGAGGAAGCTGATCCCTCTTGCCGGCCTTGTCCCCGCGTCACCCAATGTGTCACCCAATGTGTCACCCAATGTGTCACCCGTGTCACTCAATGCGTCACCCAACGCGTCACCCAGCGCGTCACCCAATGTGTCACCCAATGTGTCACCCGTGTCACCCAATGTGTCACCCAACGCGCTCCCAACGCACTCCCAACGTGTCACCCAGTGTGTCACCCGTGTCACCCAACGTGTCACCCAACACGTCACCCCACGCGTCACCCAGCGCGTCACCCATGTCATCCAATGCGTCACCCAACGCGTCACCCAGTGTCACCCAATGTGTCACCCGTGTCACTCAATGCGTCACCCAATGCGACACCCGATGCGTCACCCAACGCGTCACCCAATGTATCACCCATGTCACTCAATGCGTCACCCAACGCGTCACCCATGTCACCCAGTGTGTCACCCGTGCCACCCAACGCGTCACCCAACGCGTCACCCGCATCACCCAATGTGTCACCCAATGTGTCACCCATCACCCAACACATCGACCCAACGCGTCACCCAATGTGTCACCCAACGCGTGACCCACATCATCCAATGCATCACCCAACGTGTCACCCAACGTGTCACCCAATGTATCACCCAGCGCGTCAATGTGTCACCCAACACGTCACCCAACGCGCGACCCGCATCACCCAACGCGCTCCCAACGCGTCACCCAACGCGGTCCCAATGCGTAACCCACTGCGTCACCCAACGCCCAACGCGTCACCCAACGTGTCACCCGTCACCCAACGCATCACCCAATGTGTCACCCGTCACCCAACGTGTCACCCGTCACCCAACGTGTCATCTGTCACCCAGTGTGTCACCCAACGCATCACCCAATGTGTCACCCGTCACCCAATGTGTCACCTGTCACCCAGTGTGTCACCCAACGCGTCACCCAAGGTGTCACCCAATGTGTCACCTGTCACCCAACGTGTCACCTGTCACCCAGTGTGTCACCCAACGCGTCACCCAATGTGTCACCCAACGCGTCACCCAATGTGTCACCCGTCACCCACTGCGTCACCCACCGCGCCGCCCCCGCTCAGCGACGCCAAGACAATCAATGTGATCTCCGTAAGGGCTTCTCCATCCCTTCCTCTCCCACCCTTTTTTTCGCCAGGAGCTTTTCCCCCTCCCTCTCTCCCCCCCCTTCACCTCTTGAAAAATAATAATAATTAATAATAATAATAATAATAATAATAATAATTAATAACGCTGAAAACGGAGGAAAACGAGGTTCCAGCGGCGCATCCGCAGCCCGCGAGCAGAGGGGGGGTGGGGGGAAAAGGGGACGTGTGGCCTTTTTTTGGGGGGGGTGTCCCAGTCTTGTTCTCCTTTAACGCTGTTATCGTTATCGTCGACAGCACAGCTTGACAATTTCAGTAATAATCAAAGTGTTTGGTAATAATTGCATTATTTTGCTAAACGAGATGATTTTTTTTTTTTCTCGTGACGGTTTCCCTGGTGCGTTGTAAAAAAAAAAAACAAAAAAAAAAAAAAACAAAAACGAGGGATGGAGGGAAACTTCCGCTGCCCCGCCCGCTCTGCTCCCACACCGCCAGCACTTCCCAAATTTTCCATCCCTTTTATGCCAAAGTTGGACCATTCCCTGCTCAGTTCAGCGGAATTTTTTTTTTTTTGTTTTTCGCCTTCCTCCCCCCTCTCCCACCTCCAATCTGATTGATTGATTGATTGATTGGTTCGGAACACGCAGGATCCTCGTCCTTTTTTCCCTGTCCCGACCCTCTGGAAAAACAAAAAAAAAAAAAAAAGCAAAGGAAGTTTCTCTCCGACCCCTTTGGTCCAAAGCACTTGCTTCGAGTAATAAGCACTTTTGTTAAAAAGCATGAGTCTGGATTCCCTTGAGCATCCCGCGGGATAGAGAGCGGCGAGAGGGAGAACGAGAGTGTCTTTGGCTTTATTTTTTCAGTTGGAATTTAAAAGAGAAAGAAGAAAAAAATGAAAAAAAAAAAAAAAACCAAAAACAAACAAAAAAAAAACCCACAAAAGCAAAACAAAAAAAAAAAAAGTTCGTTTCTAGGGAATGAATGGACAAAGGGAAGTTGTGGTTTTGAGAGAGAGCGAGAGAGAGAGAGGGGAAAAAAAATGAAAAATATAAAAAAAAAAAAGCTTAAAAAAGAAAAATATTTAAAAAAAAACCAAAAAAAAAACCTAAAAAGAAAAAAAAAAAGAACCCAACAGCACAAAACAAAAAGCATTTAACTACATTTCAAAGTCACCGGGTGTTTTTGCACTGCCATTGCCCGAGCGAGGGGCGCCGCCCCCTGAGCCATAGACCCTGCGACGAACACTGAATGTACCGGCGGCCGCGCCCCGAGCCGGGCCGGGCCGAGCCGAGCCGAGCCGAGCCGAGCCGGGCCGGGCCGAGCCGAGCCGAGCCGGGCAGAGCCGAGCCGAGCCGAGCCGAGCCGAGCCGGGCCGAGCCGGGCCGAGCCGGGCCGGGCCGGGCCGAGCCGAGCCGAGCCGAGCCGAGCCGAGCCGAGCCGGGCCGGGCCGGGCCGAGCCGAGCCGGGCCGAGCCGAGCCGGGCCGAGCCGAGCCGCCGCTCCCCGCCCGCGGGCCCTCGGCAGCTCTGCTTGGTTAGGGAAGTGTGGCCCCGTGGCCCCGTGGCCCGCTCCTGTCCCCCTGTCCTGCTCCTGTCCCTCTCCTGTCCCTCTGTCCTGCTCCTGTCCCGTCGCTGTCACCTATCCCATCCCTGTCCCACTCCTGTCCCCGTGTCCCCGTGTCCCGCTCCTCTCCCTCTCCTGTCCCTCTCTGTCCCGTTCCTGCCTCCCTGTCCCGCTCCTGTCCCGCCTCTGTCACCTCTCCCATCCCTGTCCCGCTCCCGTCCCGTCCCTGTCCCTCCCGTCTCTCCCCGCTCCAATCCCTTCCCCACCCATTCCCCATCCCTCACCCCTTTTTCCTCCTTCTCCCCTCCCTTTCCCACCCCTTTTCCCATCTCTCCCACCCCTTTCCTCTCCGCATCCCTCTCCAACCCATCCCACACTTCCATTCCCTTTCCCACCTCTATTCCCACTCCTCTCCCACCCCTTTTTCCTCTCCTCTTCCACCCCTTCTCTCCCTTTCCCGTTCCCTTTTCACCCTTCTCCCGCCCTTTTCCCATTTCTCCTCTCCTCTCCCAACCTTTTCCACCCCTTCCCTTCCCTTCCCTTCCCTTCCCTTCCCTTCCCTTCCCTTCCCTTCCCTTCCCTTCCCTTCCCTTCCCTTCCCTTCCCTTCCCTTCCCTTCCCTTCCCTTCCCTTCCCTTCCCTTCCCTTCCCTTCCCTTCCCTTCCCTTCCCTTCCCTTCCCTTCCCTTCCCTTCCCTTCCCTTCCCTTCCCTTCCCTTCCCTTCCCTTCCCTTCCCTTCCCTTCCCTTCCCTTCCCTTCCCTTCCCTTCCCTTCCCTTCCCTTCCCTTCCCTCCCTTCCCTTCCTTCCCTTCCCTTCCCTCCCCAATCCCACAGGAGCAGCTCCCGGCCCCTCCCGGCCGCATCCCGGCGCTGGAATCCGGCAGATCAGAGAAAAAAACAAAGTAGCACTAAAAAGCCAAGCGTTAAAAAAAAAAAAACCCAATCCCAAAAAATCTCCAAAACCCTGGAATCCGTTCTGGTTTTGTTCCCATTCGGAACAAAAAACCCGGATCTTGGGGGGCTCCGTGCAGATCCCAATTCCCGGGAGGGGAAGGAACAAGGAAAACCCCAAACCAACAAAAGCAGAGACCCCAGGAAAAAAAAACAAAACAAAACCAAACTTTATTTATTTTGGTTTTTTTCTCCTCGATTTTACCCCGATGTTCCGCGGGGCCCGCGGAGCTCCCCGGCTCCTTCCCGGCTGGGAATGTCGGGGTCCGATCCCACCTTTGCCTTCAGTGAGAAACCAAAGGAATAAAACAACCCCTTCCCACGGGACACCGGCACGGACACGCGGATTCCTCGGTTCGGGCTTTGTTTTTCCTTTTCCTTTCCTTTTTTCCCTCCTCCCTTTCCCCCTTCCCTTCCCCTTTCTTCGTTTTCCTCCAAGGACACAAGGAGCTGTTCAATCCTCTTCTCCCGGCTGGAATTTTCTGGGCTCGGCAGTGAAAGGAGATTTTTAAAAAATCAACTCAATAAAATCCCCCCAAAAAATTAAAATAAAATTTAAAAAAAAAAAAAAAAAAGCCGAGGCTCACCCGAAACATCCACCCTAAAAAAAATCCTTGGAATTGCGGCGCGAGGCTGGAGGGGACCGGGGCCCCGCGGGGCGGTCGGGGATGGGGATGGGGACGCGTCTCTAAAGGCATCTGTAGCAACTCTGTGTCTTTAAATATCCTCCGTGTCAATGCTGCACCTCTGTATTTTATGCACATAAATGTTCCTTTGATGCCGACAGGACAAAACAAAACAAAACAAAAAAAAATAAAAACGAAAACCTCATCATCACCTGTCAGGTACAGCCGACTCCTCCTCCTCCTCTTCCTCCTCCTCCTCCTCCTCCTCCTCCTCCCTGGGCGGGTCCGTGGTGTCTCCCGGGCCTCGTTGTTGTTGTTGTTGTTGTTGTTGTCCCCCCCCTCTCTTCCCGTGCAGGGGGGAAAAGGGGAGGGGGACAAAAAAAAAAAAAAAAAGAGGAGGGGGAAAAAAAATATAACAAAAACCACAAAAAAAAAAAAAAAGAGGAAAATAGCCTTACTCGACCCAGTCGTTATCGATATTGTTCTTCGTCAACTTGAAAATAAATAAAGGAAACTTCGCATGGAAAGCTCCCGTGGGTGTGGTGATTCCTTTTCCTTTTCCTTTCCTTTTTTTCGGGGAGTCCAGGGGTTCCCGCTGCTCTTCCCGAGTTCCTCTGGAGCTTTGGACAAGCTGGGACTTCCTCCTGGCCCTTTTTTTGTCTTTTCTGGGTTCCTGGCGGTTTGAACTAAAACTGCCCCGTTTTGGGGCTCTGCGCGTTGATTCCGGGGGGGTTCGGGGTTCTGCCGCTTTGCTCTGCCCCGGGAATGGCCTTTCCCAAGCTCTGCCCCGGGAATGACCTCTGGGATGGGTCAGTCTGAGGGGTCCCGGACCCCCTGAGGGTCCCAGAACCTTGAGGGGTCCCTGGTTCCTGAGGGGTCCCAGAATCCTGAGGGGTCCCAGAACCTTGAGGGGTCCCAGGTTCCTGAGGGGTCCCCGGTCCCTGCGAGGTCCCCGGTCCCTGAGGGGTCCCAGAACCTTGTGGGGTCCCAGAACCTTGAGAGGTCCCGGACCCCCTGAGAGGTCCCAGAACCTTGAGGGGTCCCAGAATCCTGAGGGGTCTCAGAACCTTGAGGGGTCCCTGGTCCCTGAGGGGTCCCAGAACCCTGAGGGGTCCCAGAACCTTGCGGGGTCCCGGTCTTGCTGTGGGACAGGGTCCCAGCCCTCTGAGGGGTCCTGGACCTTTGAGGCGTCCCAGTCCTGCTGTGGGATGATGTCCCAGCCCCCCAAAGGGATCCCAGCCCCCTGAGGGGTCTCAGCCCCCCAGAAGGTTCCAGTCCCACTGTGGGACACGATCCCAGCCCTCCGAGGGGTTCCTGGACCCATGAGGGGTCCCAGTCCCGCTGTGGGACAAGGTCCCAACCTTCTGAGGGGTCCCAAGCTCCCAAGGGGTCTCAGCCTCCTGAAGGTTCCCAGCCTCCTGAAGGGTCCCAGACCCCCCAGAAGGGTCCCAGCCCTGCTCCGGGATGGGGTCCCAGCCCCCCAGAAGGGTCCTAGCCCTGCTCCGGGATGGGGTCCCAGCCCCACTGCAGGATGAGATCCCAACCCCCTGAAGGTTCCCAGACCCCCCAGAAGGGTCCCAGTCCCCCTGAAGGGTCCCAGCCCTGCTCCGGGACGGGGTCCCAGCCCCACTGCAGGATGAGATCCCAACCCCCTGAAGGTTCCCAGCCCTCTGAGGGGTCCCAGCCCCCTGAAGGGTCCCAGCCCTGCTCCGGGATGGGGTCCCAGCCCCCCGAGGGCTCCTGGACCATTGAGGGGTCTCACCCCCGCTGTTGGATGGGATCCCCCAAGGGGTGCTGAAGCCCTGAGGGTTCCCTGCTGTGGGATGGGCTCCCAGACCCCCGAGGAGCCCAAACCCCCCGAGGGGTCCCAAGCAGCGCCCACTCGCCAGATTTGGCGCATCTGCAGCTGGACAGGGACACCCCGAGCCCCCTCCCTGTGCCACCGCTGTCCCCGAGCCGGCCACCCGCGGGGACAGGAGCCAGGCAGCAAATCCAGCCCCTGGGACCAAATCCTGTTCTGTTTATTGCGGCTCTGGATCAATTCTCGCTTCCAGGGGCTGTGGTCCTTCCTCGGCTCCTCCCGGCTGGGGGGGTTCAGGAGGGGGAACACGCTCGGATCCAGCCCCGGAGCCGCGTGTGCCCCCCGGGAGAGGCCACGGGGCAGCGAGGGGACCCCCGAGTCCCCTCCCGCGGGGCTGAGCCTGAGGCTCCCGGCACGGCCGATCCCCCCCGGGGGGTTCTTGAGGAGGGGGGAAAATCCGGTCCTGGGGGCGGGGTGGGGGTCCCGCCGCCCGTTCCGGCTCCGGTCAGCGGCGGGGGCGAGCGGGGCCGAGCCCCTCAGGGCTGCAGCCAAGCGCGGAGGTGCCCCTCGGCCAGGGCGATGCCCAGCATGATGCCCGCGCCCAGCAGGAACCCCGCGTTCTGCAGGAGGAAGCGGCTCCAGGTGCCCTCGCCGGGACCCTCGGAGCCCCGCAGCGCCTCGGGGAGCTGGGGCAGAGCAGGGGGGGCTCAGCGGGGTCGCCGTGAGACCCCCCCGGACACCCCAGATCCCCCCAGATCCCCTTACCATGTCGGCCAGGGCCACGTAGAGGAAGATGCCGGCGGTGGCGGTGAGGAGCCAGGGGGCGAGGGGGGTCCCGCTCTGCCCCAGGGCCACCCCCGCGACCACCCCCAGGCAGGAGAGCAGGGCCGAGAGCAGGTTGAGGAGCAGGACGGAGCGCGGGGCTGTGCCCGCCCGCAGCAGCACCGCCAGGTCACCTGCGGCCACCGGAGGGGGGGTTCAGGGGTGTCCCCAGCTCTGGGGGTGGCAGGGCGGGGGCCAGGGACTCACCCAGCTCGTGGGGCAGCTCGTGGCAGAGCACGGCCAGCGCCGTGCTGAGCCCGCTGGAGAGGCTGTGCGAGAAGGCGGCTCCTGTGGGGAGAGGGTTCCTCGTCCCGGACCCGCACGGCCCCGGTGCCCGACGTCTCCCTGTCCCCCTGTCCCAATGCACCGGGCAGCCCTTGTCCCCCTGTCCCCCTGTCCCGCTGTCCCTCTGTCCCAATGCACCCTTTGTCCCCCTGACCCCGAATCACCGTGCGCCCCTTGTGCCCCTGTCCCCGATGCTCTCGTGCACCCCTTGTCACCCAGTCCCAAGGCACCCCCTGTCCCCCTGTCCCCCTGTCCCTGACCCACCCCCGTCCCCTCACCCCTGGTGCTCCGTGCACCCCTCGTCCCCTTGTCCTCCTGTCCCCATGCACCCCTTGTCCCCCCGTCCCCAAAGCACTGGGTGCTCCTGTCCCCCTGCCCCCGGTGCTCTGTGCACCCCTTGTCCCTCTGTCCCCCTGTCCCGACTCAACACGTGTCCCTTGTCCCTCTGTCCCTTTCCCACGTGTCCCTTGTCCCTCTGTCCCCCTGTCCCCCTGTCCCGACTCAACACGCGTCCCTTGTCCCTCTGTCCCCCGCCCCGATGCACCCTGTGCCTCTTGTCCACCTGTCCCCGTCCCCAATATCCCCCTGTCCCTGTGCATCCCTTCTGCCTCCCATCTTCATCTTCATCTTCATCTTCATCTTCATCTTCATCTTCATCTTCATCTTCATCATCCCCGTCCCCGTCCCCGTCCCCGTCCCCGCCCTCACCGATGGCCAGCCCGTCCGTCAGGTTGTGGACGCCGTCCCCCAGCACCACCATCCACACGATGTCAGCGGCCCCGGGGCCGAGGGGCAGCGCGGGGCCGTGGGAGTGTCCGTGGGAGTGTCCGTGGGAGTGTCCGTGGGAGGGTCCGTGAGAGGGTCCCTGGGGGGGCTCGGGGGGTCTCAGCTCCAGCTCCGGGTCCGGTGCCGTCAGGCGGCGCAGCTCGGTCCCTGCGGCGGGACGGACACCCCGGCTCCGGTGGGTGCCGGCACCGGGACCGGGGCCGGGGCCGGAGCGCGGGGCTCTGTAGGGTGCGAGGGGGTCGTACCTCCCCGTGGCGGTGCCGGGACCCCCGCGGCCAGGCCGGGGGTCTCTCCATGGGGGTGTCCCTGGGGACAACGGGGGCGTTGCGTGCAGAGCCGGCCCCGCTGGCGGCCCCGTGCCCGCCCGGTGCCCGCCGCTCTCACCGTGGCCTCCCGCCGGCGCCGCAGCATCCCCAGGAGCAGCTCCAGCAGGAAGAGCAGGTAGAGGCCCCCCAGCACCGCCAGCCCCTGCAGCACGGCGGGGCCCGGCTCCCCCGGCGGCTCCTGGTGCCTCCCCTGCGCCTGGACACGGGAGGCGCGGCGGCTCAGGGGACACGGACACCGTAGTGTCCCCCCGGTGCCACCCTCGCGCACGGACACGGGGACGCGGGGGCTCGGGGGACCCGGACACCGCGGTGTCCCCCCGGTGCCACCCCCACGCTTGGACACGGGGACACGGGGGCTCAGGGGACGCGGCGGCTCAGGGGACGCGGACACCGCGGTGTCCCCACGGTGCCACCCCCGCGCACGGACACGGCGGCTCAGGGGACCCGGACACCGCGGTGACCCCCCGGTGCCACTCCCGCGCACGGACACGGGGACGTGGGGGCTCAGGGGACACGGACACCGCGGTGTCCCCCCCGTGCCACCCCCACGCTTGGACACCGGGGAGGCGGTGGCTCAGGGGACGCGGACACCGCGGTGTCCCCCCGGTGCCACCCCCGCGGCGGTACCTACGTGGGGCCAGAGGTGCAGCAGGGCGTCCCCGCAGAGCGTCCCCACGGCCAGGGCCACCAGGAAGGCCAGGAGCGAGCGGAAGGAGCCGCGGCTCAGCAGCGGGACCAGGAGCACGGCCAGGGCGGAGGGGAGGCTCACGGACACCACGGCCAGGAGCCCCCAGCCCAGCGCTGCGGGGAGGGTCAGGGGGCACGGCCGGAGCAGGGGGGCACGGGGAGTGGGGGGGCCGTGGGGATGAAGGGATGGGGACCCCAGGGATGTGGGAATGGGGACTCCGGGGATGTGGGAATGGGGACTCCGGGGGTGGGGACCCCAGGGATGTGAGAATGGGGACTCCGGGGATGTGGGAATGGGGACCTCAGGGATGTGGGAATGGGGACTCCGGGGATGTGGGAATGGGGACTCCGGGGATAGGGACCCCAGGGATGTAGGGAAGGGGACCCCAGGAATGGGGGACGCCGGGGATGTGGGAATGGGGACCCCAGGGATGTGGGAATGGGGACCCCAGGGATGTGGAGAAGAGGACCCCAAGGAAGAAGACCCCAGGGATGTAAGGACGGGGACCCCAAGGATGGGAACCCCAGGGATGGGGACAAAAGGATCAGGACTGGGGGAAGGGGGGCACGGCTGGAGCAGGAGGGCACCGGGATGGGGGGAGGGGAATGGGGGGCATTGGGGATGCAGGGATGGAGACCCCAGGGATGGGGACCCCCATGTCACAGTGGGGACAGGGGACGTGGGGACCAGACGATGGCGGGACAGGGATGGGACGGGGGACACGAGGACGGGACACGGGGATCCTTGGGGATGCAGGACCTGGGGACGGGTTTGGGGATCCCAGGATGGGGCTGCAGGGACGGGGGACCCCAGGGATGAGGGAGCTGGGGCCAGGGGCCAGAGAGGGGCCACGGATTGGGGTTACCTGGCCACAGGGCCCCCCCCGGGGGAGGCAGCGTCACCTCATCGCTGTGCTGGATGCAGACGCGGCTGTCGATCTGGTAGAGCAGCGCGGGGCACAGGAGCGTGAACTGCTCGGGCGTCAGCTGCGGCACCGAGTCCAGCCCGAAATTCACCAGCAGCTGGGTCACGTTGAGGCACTGGGGGCGGGGGTCCCGGTTTCACGGGGGGAGGCACCGGAATGTGGCCCCGGAGCGGGACAGCGCGACCCCCCCCGTCCCCACTCACGTCGTCGTGCGGGTGGTCGGCGCTGGAGTGCTCCAAGCCCAGGACCCTCCCCAGCAGCCCGAGGGTGGGCTGGAACTGCCGGGGGGGGCCCCCGCAGCCCCGGGGGGCTCGGCGGGCACCGGTTCCACCCAGCTCGGCGTCCGGGAGGGCGGGGGGCTGCGGGACACGGGGGTGATGAGCCCCCCCCCGGCACAGCGCGCTGCGGGGCGGCCCCGCGGGGAGGGCACCCCGAGGTACCTGCGGGGTCCGTCGGTGGTCGGGGCGTCCCCGCCGTGCTCCCGGAGCGGGTGGCGGTGCCGGTGCTTGTCCTCCTGCACCTCGAGCAGGTCCAGGTGGCTGACGTGGCCGTGGCCCAGCTCCTCGTGCTGGATCTGGACCACCTGGACCCGGCCCAGCCCGAGGCTGCCCAGCAGCCGCGCCAGCCCCTCGAAGGGCAGCGTCCCGTTGGCCCCGTACTGGCCGAAGAGCTGCTGCAGGTAGTAGCCGTGCTCCTGCGCCGCGTCCTCCGGGAGCCCCCCCGGGGCCGCCGGTGTCGCCGGGGACCCCCCGGTCCCCAGAGCCAGCAGCCCCAGGACGCCCAGGAGGAGCCCAGGGGGGCTCATGGGGCCGGATGCCGCGGGAGCAGCTGGAGGAGAGGGGCGATGTTGGGACCCCTCAGCTTTCGCTCGCAACCCAGCGACCCCCCCGAGACCCCCGCGGGTGTCCCCCACCCTCCCCGGAGCCGCCCCCCGCCCGCCCAGCGGGGTCTCGCTGTGCCCCGGGACCCCCGCGGGTGCGGTGCCGGTGTCACCCGTGGTGTCCCTGGGGGTCCGTCCCAGGCCGGGGGGGGGGGTCTGTCCTGTCACCCTCCTGTCACCCGTCCGTCGGTCCGTCCGTCGGTCTGCCCGCAGCGAGAGCGACAGGCGGCACCGGGGTCACCTCCCGGGACACGTGTCCCGCACCGCGGCTCGGGGACACCGCGGGGAGCGGGGCTGGAGGGGGGGGGGACGCTGCTCCTGTGCCCCCCCGGGGGAGATGAGGGGGTCGTGGGGACAGCAGGGGGGGGACACCCGGTGACCCTCGTCCTTGAGGGGAGGTTTTGCAACGGGCGAAGCGGGTTTGGTGGGGAGTTAATGTTTCACCCGGAGCCGATAAAGCCCTCGGCCCCCACCCCACGCCCCCAGCCCCCCACCCACGGCCGCGTCCCCCCCCCCGCTCCGGCCGCCCCGCCACGCTCGGGACACGGGACAGCCCCACACGGACACGGGACAGCCCCACACGGACACGGGATGGCCGCACCTTCCCCCCCCCCACTCCACGTGGGGCCCGGCCACGCCGCGGGGCTGGAAAAACGCCGGGAGCCGCCGCCCCAGAGACCCCCCGAGACCCCCGCGGGGGTGTCCCCACCCTCCCCGCAGCCGCCCCCCCGCCCGCCCGGCGGGGTCTCGCTGTCCCCCCCGCCCCGTGGGACCCCCGCAGGTGCGGTGCCGGTGTCACCCGTGGTGCCCCACGCCGCCCCCCGGGACCCCTCCCGTGCCCACCCGTGCCCACCTGAGCCGAGGGACGCGGCCCTGGTTGTCCCCCCGCCTGTCCCGGTCCCCGTCCCGCGTCTGCTGCGCCCGACCCGGGGGGGGCCAAGGGTCACCCCGGAGCTGCTCCCAGCCGGCCCCGGTGCCGGGAGGGGCCGCGGGGAGGGCCCGGAGGCGGGGGGGCTCCGGGCCCCCCGCGCTGGCAGAGCGGTGAGGCGCGGGCAGAGCTCGTTTCTTTATTAACCCCCCCCCTCCCCGACCGCGCACGAGGGTGGGGGGCACGGCCTGGACCCCACCCCACCCGGGGGCTGCTCGGTCCTGCCCGGGACCCCCGAGCACCGGTGGGGGGGGGGTCCGGGCCACCCCGCCCTCCACGGAGGCACCACCGGGAGTGGGGGACAGCGGGGACCGGGCACCCCCTCCTCACCCCGGGGCTGACGGGAACGGGGGACCCCCCCCCCTTCCCCAGCTCCCGGTGGTCCCGGGGGGGGTTCCACGGGGGGGTCCCCGTTATCTCTTGCTGCTCCTGCGCCGTCTCTTTGCCGTTGCTGACGGGGCCGGGGTGGCCGGGCTGGCTGCGGGTGATGCGGCCGCTCGGGGGTGCGGGGCCGGGCCGGGGGGTGCGCGGGCCCCCCCGGGCTCAGCCCGTTCCCGTTCTGGCTGTCGGGGGCTGCGGGGAGCCGGGAGGTGAGGAGGGGGCACTGAGGGGCTCGGGGGTGGGTGGGTGCCACCCCGGGGTGGGGAGGGGGCTGCGGTACCCACCTGGGGGCGCGGCGGGGGCCCTGGGGGGCTGGGAGGCTGCCGGGGTCGCGCTCTCGTTCTGGGCCTGGGGAGGGGATGGAGACCCCCCAGAGTGTCACGGAGATGGGGGACCGGGGGAGGGTCCTGGCAGTGCCACGATGGCCCCCCACCACCGCCCCAGGCTCTGGGGGGATTTGGGGGAAATGTGGGGGGTTGGGAAAATGTGGGGGAAATTTGAGGGGAATTTGGAGGGACTTGGGGGAAATTTGGGGGTTGGGAAAATTTGGAGGAATTTGGGGCAAATTTGGGGGAATTCTGGGGGAAATTTGGGGGGATTTGGAGGAATTTGGGGCAAATTTGGGGAGATTCTGGGGAAATTTGGGGAGATTTGGGGGAAGTTTGGGGGAATTTGGGCAAATTTGGGGAATTTTGGGGAAATTTGGGGTTGGGAAAACTTGGGGGAAATTTGGGGGGGGGGATTTGGGGCAAATTTAGGGGGGTTTGGGGAAAACCTGGGGGAAACCTGGGGGCCATTTGGCTCCGAGCCCCCCCGACTCACCCCCTTGCCCTGCGACTGCTGCGCCACGTACTCGGGGTTGGGCTCGCTGAAGTTGGGCACCTCCGAATAGACCATGCAGAACCTGCGGGGCAGAGCGGGGCCGTGGGGTCCCCCCGTCACCCCCCCAAAACCCCCCAAAAAACCCCCCAGACCCCCAAAAACCCCCCCAAGCCCATCCTTACTCGCCGATCTTCTGCAGGTCCCCGCCGCGGCCGGTGTAGAGCGTCAGGCAGCCCTTGAAGACCGAGGCGTAGCTGAGGAAGAGGAAGATGAAGATGATGATGAAGGGGGGGTCCCAGGGGGTCCTCGGGGGTCCCCCAAATGTCCCCGTACCCCTTGGTGAGCCGGATGATGTCCCCGGGCTGGATGAGGTTCCCCACATCGTCCCACACGGAGATGTTGATGCTGCCGGTCTTGTCGGCCACTTTGCACGTCCGCACCTCGTGGCCGTCCTTGGTCTTGGTCACTCGGCCTGGAGGGGACAGCGAGGGGACAGCGAGGGGACAGCGAGGGGACACTGAGGGTCAGCGGGGGACCCAGGGCACCCAGGGCACCCACGGCACCCAGGGGTGGGGCTGGCACGCACCGGTCTCCAGCACGATGAAGATGAGGTTGAGGTTCTTGAGGCCCGGTTTGACGTCCTTGACCAGCGTCTCGGTGCTCATGGTGCCGGCGGGGGCCTGGGAGGGGAAACGTCAGCGGGGACGGCGGGACAGCGGGGACCAGCGGGGACATCGCGGGGACATGGGGGACAGCAGGGACAGCGGG
>JACSVZ010000029.1:707574-739353 GCA_014706295.1 Lycocorax pyrrhopterus obiensis
CCATCCCACAACCCCACACCCCATCCCTTAACCCCACACCCCATCCCTTAACCCCACACCCCATCCCACAACCCCACACCCCATCCCTTAACCCCACACCCCATCCCTTAACCCCACAACCCATCCCTTAACCCCACACCCCATCCCACAACCCCACACCCCATCCCTTAACCCCACAACCCATCCCTTAACCCACACCTCATCCCACAACCCCACACCTCATCCCACAACCCACACCCCATCCTTTAACCCCACACCCCATCCTTTAACCCCACACCCCATCCCACAACCCCACACCCCATCCCACAACCCCATCCCTAACCCCACAACCCCATCCCTTAACCCCACACCCCATCCACAACCCCACACCTCATCCACAACCCCAACCCCATCCCTTAACCCACACCCATCCCTTAACCCCACAACCCATCCCTTAATCCCACACCCCATCCCACAACCCCACACCTCATCCACAACCCCACACCCCATCCCTTAACCCCACACCCCATCCTTTAACCCCACACCCCATCCCACAACCCCACACCCCATCCCACAACCCACACCCCTAATCCCACAACCCATACCCCATCCCACAACCCCACACCCCATCGCACCCACCCATCCCGCGATCCCACAAACCCACAACCTCATCCCACAACCCACACCTCATCCCACAACCCCACAACCTCATCCCACAACCCCACACCCCCACACCCCATCCCACAACCCCACATCTCATCCCACAACCCCACACCTCATCCCACAGCCCCACAACCCCACATCTCATCCCACAACCCCACACCCCATCCCTTAACCCCACGCCCCATCCCTTAACCCCACACCCTATCCCTTAACCCCACACCCCATCCCACAACCCCACACCCCATCCCACAACCCCACACCCCATCCCACAACCCATACCCCATCCCACAACCCACACCCCATCGCACCACCCATCCCGCGATCCCACAAACCCACACCTCATCCCACAACCCCACACCTCATCCCACAACCCCACAACCTCATCCCACAACCCCACACCCCCACACCCCATCCCACAACCCCACATCTCATCCCACAACCCCACACCCCCACACCCCATCCCACAACCTCACACCCCCACACCCCATCCCACAACCCCACAACCCCACACCTCATCCCACAACCCCACACCCCATCCCACAGCCCCACAACCCCACACCTCATCCCACAACCCCACATCTCATCCCACAACCCCACACCCCATCCCACAACCCCACACCCCCACACCCTCCAGCCCCCCACACCCCCCCTTGACCTCAGCCCCCCCTCCACCCCCATCACCTCTCCCTCCCTCCCTCGCAGGCCACACCCCGGCGCTGGCGTGTGCCCCCAACAAGGACGTGGCCGACTGCCTGGCACTTATCCTCTCCACCATGAAGCCTTTCCCCCCAAGGACGCCATCAGCTCCTTCAGCTTCAACCTCCTCAAGAACTGCGGCATCGCGGCCAAGACGGCGGCGGCGTGCGGGGCCCTCCCGAACGGCTCCGCCTGCCCCTACTCCAAGGAGCGCCACAACGCCATCGGCCTGGACGGCTGCTACTCGGAGTAGCCCCCCCCGACCCGTGGGTGACCTGATATCTTATTCTATTTATTTAGAAATTCTATAAATATAGGGCACTTTAAAGGAGAACAAGACTGGGATGCTGGGGGATGGCGGCGGCGTGAGGGTGGAGCCAAGAGTTCGGTGTTTTCTGCGCTCCGCCCGTGCCGAAGCCGCTCGTGGAGGCGGCTTTGCCGTCCCCCTGCGCCTTCCCAATCCTGCCCGTGGCCCTGGATGGCCGGGCAGGAGGCGGAAGGGGCAGGATTTGGGCTGGCACGGGGCAGGTGCCACCATCCCCTGCTGGGTTTTTCCTCTCCGGGGTTGATCGGAGCCGTTTCCTTCCCGATGTTTCCTTCCCGGTGTTTTGTTCCGTTCCCGGTGTTTTGTTCCATTCCCAGCATTTCATTCCCAGTTTTTCCCAATTCCAGCCCCTCATCCTGCCAGGATACCCCTGGAGCTCCTGCCCAGGCGGAAGGGGCAGGATTTGGGCTGGCACGGGGCAGGTGCCACCATCCCCTGCTGGGATTTTCCCTGTGGGGTTGATCGGAGCTGTTTCCTTCCCAGTGTTTTGTTCCATTCCCGGCGTTTCATTCCCAGTTTTTCCCAATTCCAGCCCCTCATCCTGCCAGGATACCCCTGGAGCTCCTGCCCAGGCGGAAGGGGCAGGATTTGGGCTGGCACGGGGCAGGTGCCACCATCCCCTGCTGGGATTTTCCTCTCCGGGGTTGATCGGAGCCGTTTCCTTCCCGGTCTTTTGTTCCGTTCCCGGTGTTTTGTTCCATTCCTGGTGTTTCATTCCCAGTTTTTCCCAATTCCAGCCCCCATCCTGCCAGGATACCCCTGGAGCTGCTGCCCAGGTGGAAGGGGCAGGATTTGGGCTGGCACGGGGCAGGTGCCACCATCCCCTGCTGGGATTTTCCTCTCCAGGGTTGATTGGAGCCGTTTCCTTCCCGGTGTTTTGTTCCATTCCCGGTGTTTTGTTCCATTCCCAGCATTTCATTCCCAGTTTTCCCCAATTCCAGCCCTCATCCTGCCAGGATACCCCTGGAGCTGCTGCCCAGGCAGAAGGGGCAGGATTTGGGCTGGCACGGGGCAGGTGCCACCATCCCCTGCTGGGATTTTCCTCTCCAGGGTTGATCAGAGCCCTTTCCTTCCCGGTGTTTCCTTCCCGATGTTTTGTTCCATTCCTGGTGTTTCATTCCCAGTTTTTCCCAATTCCAGCCCTCATCCTGCCAGGATACCCCTGGAGCTGCTGCCCAGGCAGAAGGGGCAGGATTTGGGCTGGCACGGGGCAGGTGCCACCATCCCCTGCTGGGATTTTCCTCTCCGGGGTTGATCGGAGCCTTTTCCTTCCCGGTGTTTTGTTCCATTCCCAGTGTTTTGTTCCATTCCCAGCATTTCATTCCCAGTTTTTCCCAGTTCCAGCCCCCCTGCCCTGCCAGGATACCCCCAGAGCTGCCACCCAGCTGGGATGAGGAAAACCTGAACTCTTGGCACGGGCGGGGAGGGTTTGGGATTTCGGGAATGTCCGGCCGGGATGGGAATCGCTCCCCTCCCGCGAGCCCAAAACACTTGAAAACCCCAAAATCTGCTGTACCTGGCGCACTCAGAAATCCTTTGGCAGCTCATTTCTATGGAAAACGAACTCGTTTCTGTGGAAAAAACCTCATTTCTATGGGAAACAAACTCGTTTCTATGGAAAACAAACTCATTTCTGTGGAAAAAAACCTCATTTCTGTGGGAAAAAAACCCTCATTTCTATGGAAAAAAAGAGATAAAAACGGGTGCTGCTGCCCGAGCCCGGGCACGGGTGCCCCGCTGGAGCCTCCTCCCCGCACCAGGCACTTTAGGGATTCTGTTGCTCGTTGGTTTTGGGATTTTTGGGAAGTTTTTTTTTGGTTTTTCCCCTCTTTTTCCTTTGGTAAATCGTCACATCCTAAAAAAAAAAAATCCTCTCGGGTGTTTCCCTTCCCTGGTTTGCGTGGCCGTTTCCGTGAGAGAGTCGCTGGTGGTTGCTTGGGGTTTTTTTGTTGTTTTTTTGGAAAAAAAGTTAATTATTTCGAGAGAAACGAGCATTTAACTTGAAAAAAAAACAACAAAAACCATAAAAAGAAGAAAAAAAGAAAAAAAAATGCAATGTTTTTAGCCTTTACTTCAGGAAACAAATGCACTTGCAAGTCCTTATTTTGTGGTTTTTTGTCTTTTTTTGGTCTTTTTTTTTGTCTTTTTTTTGTCTTTTTTTTTTCTCTTTTTTTGCACTTTTTTTGTCTCTTTTTTTGTCTTTTTTTGCTCTTTTTTCTCCTTTTTTTGCTCTTTTTTTGCTCTTTTTCCTCTTTTTTCCTCTTTTTTCACTTTTTTTGCTTTTTTTCGCTTTTTTCCTCTTTTTTCGCTCTTTTTTCGCTCTTTTTTTGCTTTTTTCCTCTTTTCCTCTTTTTTCCTCTTTCTTTCCTCTTTTTTTGCTCTTTTTTAATTTTTTTGCCCTTTTTTTGATCTTTTTTGTCTTTTTCGCTCTTTTTTGATCTTTTTTTGTCTTTTTTTGCTCTTTTTTCCTCTTTCTTCGCTCCTTTTTTCCTCTTTTTTCGCTCTTTTTTCGCTCTTTTTTCCTCTTTTTTTCCTCTTTTTTTGCTTTTTTCCTTTTTTTCCTCTTTTTTTCCTCTTTTTTGAATTTTCCTTCCCAATCCTTGCCAAAATAAAGGCACCTCCCCTTTTCTTTTCTAACCCAAACCCCATTTCAGAACCAAAACCACCAACTTTCACTCTTCACCTTTGGGGTGAAAAACCCAAATTTCCTCGCGATTCCCACCAGGATTTATCCCCGAGCCGGGGGGAGGAGAGCGGGGCCAGCGCTCCCATGGGGAGCTTTTTCCTTCCCCTTTTCCCTCGGGATCCCTCTCCCGATTTTTTTTTTTGGATGGATTGAACCCCCCTCCCCGCTGCCCCTTTTCCCACCGGATACCTCAGCTCGGAACCGGGGCGAACTCACAAAACTTGAATCTAAAAACCACAAAAAGCTCCTTTTTTTTGTTGTTGTTGTTTTTTTTGGGGTTTTTTTTTTTTTGGAAGATCCTTTTCGGTATTTTACGGAGGAGAACTGGAAAAACAACAAATCATTGAAAAAAGAAAAAAAAAAAAAAAAGAGGAATTGTTTACATTTTGCTGGCGAATCCTTCCCTTTCCCGGCAGGAATTCTCGATCCCGCTCTGCTTCCCTCCCCTTCCCCACGGGGCAGGAAAACGGAGCCAAAACCCTTCCAGGGATTCCAGTGCTCATTCCCAGATTCCCGGGATGCTCCGTTTCCATGGGAATCAGGGAGGGGGGGGGGGAGGAACCCGGCGCCGTTTCCTTCGGAATTCCCAGCGCTTGGAAATCGCTGCTTTTCCCTCGCTCCGCCGTGGGGGTTTTGTCCTTTTTTTGGGGTTTTTTTGGAATATTCCCGTGGTTTTCCGGGTTTTGTTTTGTTTGGCTTGGGAGGAGGAAGCTGATCCCTCTTGCCGGCCTTGTCCCCGCGTCACCCAATGTGTCACCCAATGTGTCACCCAATGTGTCACCCAATGTGTCACCCGTGTCACTCGTCACCCAACGCGTCACCCGTCACCCAATGTGTCACCCAATGTGTCACCCGTGTCACCCAATGTGTCACCCAACGCGCTCCCAACGCACTCCCAACGTGTCACCCAGTGTGTCACCCGTGTCACCCAACGTGTCACCCAACACGTCACCCCACGCGTCACCCAACGTGTCACCCGCGTCACCCAACGCGTCACCCAGCGCGTCACCCAGCGCGTCACCCATGTCATCCAATGCGTCACCCAACGCGTCACCCAGTGTCACCCAATGTGTCACCCGTGTCACTCAATGCGTCACCCAATGCGTCACCCGATGCGTCACCCAACGCGTCACCCAATGTATCACCCATGTCACTCAATGCGTCACCCAACGCGTCACCCATGTCACCCAGTGTGTCACCCGTGCCACCCAACGCGTCCCCCAACGCGTCACCCACATCACCCAATGTGTCACCCAATGTGTCACCCATCACCCAACACGTCGACCCAACGCGTCACCCAATGTGTCACCCAACGCGTGACCCACATCATCCAATGCATCACCCAACGTGTCACCCAACGTGTCACCCAACGTGTCACCCAATGTGTCACCCAATGTGTCACCCAGCGCGTCAATGTGTCACCCAACACGTCACCCAACGCGCGACCCGCATCACCCAACGCGCTCCCAACGCGTCACCCAACGCGGTCCCAATGCGTAACCCAATGCGTCACCCAACGCCCAACGCGTCACCCAACGTGTCACCCGTCACCCAATGTGTCACCCAACGCGTCACCCAACGCATCACCCAGTGTGTCACCCGTCACCCAACGTGTCACCTGTCACCCAGTGTGTCACCCAACGCGTCACCCAATGTGTCACCTGTCACCCAACACGTCACCCAACGCGTCACCCAACGCGTCACCCAATGTGTCACCCGTCACCCAACGTGTTACCTGTCACCCAGTGTGTCACCCAACGCGTCACCCAACGTGTCACCCGTCACCCAACACGTCACCCACCGCGCCGCCCCCGCTCAGCGACGCCAAGACAATCAATGTGATCTCCGTAAGGGCTTCTCCATCCCTTCCTCTCCCACCCTTTTTTTCGCCAGGAGCTTTTCCCCCTCCCTCTCTCCCCCCCCTTCACCTCTTGAAAAAATAATAATAATTAATAATAATAATAATAATAATAATAATTAATAACGCTGAAAACGGAGGAAAACGAGGTTCCAGCGGCGCATCCGCGGCCCGCGAGCAGAGGGGGGGTGGGGGGAAAAGGGGACGTGTGGCCTTTTTTTGGGGGGGGTGTCCCAGTCTTGTTCTCCTTTAACGCTGTTATCGTTATCGTCGACAGCACAGCTTGACAATTTCAGTAATAATCAAAGTGTTTGGTAATAATTGCATTATTTTGCTAAACGAGATGATTTTTTTTTTTTTCTCGTGACGGTTTCCCTTGGTGCGTTGTAAAAAAAAAAAAACAAAAAAAAAAAAAAAAACAAAAACGAGGGATGGAGGGAAACTTCCGCTGCCCCGCCCGCTCTGCTCCCACACCGCCAGCACTTCCCAAATTTTCCATCCCTTTTATGCCAAAGTTGGACCATTCCCTGCTCAGTTCAGCGGAATTTTTTTTTTTTTTGTTTTTCGCCTTCCTCCCCCCTCTCCCACCTCCAATCTGATTGATTGATTGATTGATTGGTTCGGAACACGCAGGATCCTCGTCCTTTTTTCCCTGTCCCGACCCTCTGGAAAAACAAAACAAAAAAAAAAAGCAAAGGAAGTTTCTCTCCGACCCCTTTGGTCCAAAGCACTTGCTTCGAGTAATAAGCACTTTTGTTAAAAAGCATGAGTCTGGATTCCCTTGAGCATCCCGCGGGATAGAGAGCGGCGAGAGGGAGAACGAGAGTGTCTTTGGCTTTATTTTTTCAGTTGGAATTTAAAAGAGAAAGAAGAAAAAATGAAAAAAAAAAAAAAACCAAAAACAAACAAAAAAAAACCACAAAAGCAAAACAAAAAAAAAAAGTTCGTTTCTAGGGAATGAATGGACAAAGGGAAGTTGTGGTTTTGAGAGAGAGCGAGAGAGAGAGAGGGGAAAAAAAATGAAAAATATAAAAAAAAAAAGCTTAAAAAAGAAAAATATTTAAAAAAAAACAAAAAAAAAAACTAAAAAGAAAAAAAAAAAAGAACCCAACAGCACAAAACAAAAAGCATTTAACTACATTTCAAAGTCACCGGGTGTTTTTGCACTGCCATTGCCCGAGCGAGGGGCGCCGCCCCCTGAGCCATAGACCCTGCGACGAACACTGAATGTACCGGCGGCCGCGCCCCGAGCCGGGCCGGGCCGAGCCGAGCCGAGCCGAGCCGAGCCGAGCCGAGCCGAGCCGAGCCGGGCCGGGCCGAGCCGAGCCGAGCCGAGCCGAGCCGAGCCGGGCCGAGCCGAGCCGAGCCGAGCCGAGCCGAGCCGAGCCGGGCCGAGCCGAGCCGAGCCGAGCCGGACCGAGCCGAGCCGAGCCGGGCCGGACCGAGCCGAGCCGAGCCGAGCCGGACCGAGCCGAGCCGGGCCGAGCCGAGCCGGGCCGAGCCGAGCCGGGCCGGGCCGAACCGAGCCGAGCCGAGCCGAGCCGGGCCGAGCCGAGCCGGGCCGAGCCGAGCCGAGCCGAGCCGGGCCGAGCCGAGCCGAGCCGAGCCGGGCCGGGCCGGGCCGGGCCGGACCGAGCCGAGCCGAGCCGAGCCGGACCGAGCCGAGCCGAGCCGGGCCGAGCCGAGCCGGGCCGGGCCGAGCCGAGCCGAGCCGAGCCGGGCAGAGCCGAGCCGAGCCGAGCCGAGCCGAGCCGAGCCGAGCCGGACCGAGCCGAGCCGGGCCGGACCGAGCCGAGCCGAGCCGAGCCGAGCCGGGCCGGGCCGAACCGAGCCGGGCCGGGCCGAGCCGCCGCTCCCCTGTCCGCGGGCCCTCGGCAGCTCCGCTTGGTTAGGGAAGTGTGGCCCCGTGGCCCCGTGGCCCGCTCCTGTCCCCCTGTCCTGCTCCTGTCCCTCTGTCCTGCTCCTGTCCCCCTGTCCTGCTCCTGTTCCTCTCCTGTCCCCCTGTCCTGCTCCTGTCCCTCTATCCTGCTCCTGTCCCTTTCCTGTCCCTCTGTCCCGCTCCTGTCCCCCTGTCCCACCCCTGTCCCGCTCCTGTCCCTCTCCTTTCCTGTCCCTGTCACCTCTGCCATCCCTGTCCTTCTGTCCTGCTCCCATCCCGTCCGTCCCTCCTCCATCCCTGTCCCTCCCGTCTCTCCCCGCTCCAATCCCTTCCCCACCCATTCCCCATCCCTCACCCCTTTTTCCTCTTTCTCCCCTCCCTTTCCCACCCCTTTTCCCATCCCTCCCACCCCTCTTTCCTCTCCGCATCCCTCTCCAACCCATCCCACACTTCCATTCCTTTTCCCGCCTCTATTCCCACCCCTCTCCCACCCCTTTTTCCTCTCCTCTTCCACCCCTTCTCTCCCTTTCCCGTTCCCTTTTCACCCTTCTCCCGCCCTTTTCCCGTTTTTCCTCTCCTCTCCTCTCCCAACCTTTTCCACCCCTTCCCTTCCCTTCCCTTCCCTTCCCTTCCCTTCCCTTCCCTTCCCTTCCCTTCCCTTCCCTTCCCTTCCCTTCCCTTCCTTCCCTTCCCTTCCCTTCCCTTCCCTTCCCTTCCCTTCCCTTCCCTTCCCTTCCCTTCCCTTCCCTTCCCTTCCCTTCCCTTCCCTTCCCTTCCCTTCCCTTCCCTTCCCTTCCCTTCCCTTCCCTTCCCTTCCCTTCCCTTCCCTTCCCTTTCCTTCCCTTCCCTCCCCAATCCCACAGGAGCAGCTCCCGGCCCCTCCCGGCCGCATCCCGGCGCTGGAATCCGGCAGATCAGAGAAAAAAACAAAGTAGCACTAAAAAGCCAAGCGTTAAAAAAAAAAAAAAACAAACCCAAAAAATCTCCAAAACCCTGGAATCCGTTCTGGTTTTGTTCCCGTTCGGAACAAAAAACCCGGATCTTGGGGGGCTCCGTGCAGATCCCAATTCCCGGGAGGGGAAGGAACAAGGAAAACCCCAAACCAACAAAAGCAGAGACCCCAGAAAAACAAACAAACCAAACTTTATTTATTTTGGTTTTTTTCTCCTCGATTTTACCCCGATGTTCCGCGGGGCCCGCGGAGCTCCCCGGCTCCTTCCCGGCTGGGAATGTCGGGGTCCGATCCCACCTTTGCCTTCAGTGAGAAACCAAAGGAATAAAACAACCCCTTCCCACGGGACACCGGCACGGACACGCGGATTCCTCGGTTCGGGCTTTGTTTTTCCTTTTCCTTTCCTTTTTCTCCCTCCTCCCTTTCCCCCTTCCCTTCCCCTTTCTTCGTTTTCCTCCAAGGACACAAGGAGCTGTTCAATCCTCTTCTCCCGGCTGGAATTTTCTGGGCTCGGCAGTGAAAGGAGATTTTTAAAAAATCAACTCAATAAAACCCCCCCCAAAAAATTAAAATAAAATTAAAAAAAAAAAAAAGCCGAGGCTCACCCGAAACATCCACCCTAAAAAAAATACCTTGGAATTGCGGCGCGAGGCTGGAGGGGACCGGGGCCCCGCGGGGCGGTCGGGGATGGGGATGGGGACGCGTCTCTAAAGGCATCTGTAGCAACTCTGTGTCTTTAAATATCCTCCGTGTCAATGCTGCACCTCTGTATTTTATGCACATAAATGTTCCTTTGATGCCGACAGGACAAAACAAAACAAAACAAAAAAAAATAAAAACGAAAACCTCATCATCACCTGTCAGGTACAGCCGACTCCTCCTCCTCCTCTTCCTCCTCCTCCTCCTCCTCCTCCTCCCTGGGCGGGTCCGTGGTGTCTCCCGGGCCTCGTTGTTGTTGTTGTTGTTGTTGTCCCCCCCCTCTCTTCCCGTGCAGGGGGGAAAAGGGGAGGGGGACAAAAAAAAAAAAAAAAGAGGAGGGGGAAAAAAAATATAACAAAAACCACAAAAAAAAAAAAGAGGAAAATAGCCTTACTCGACCCAGTCGTTATCGATATTGTTCTTCGTCAACTTGAAAATAAATAAAGGAAACTTCGCATGGAAAGCTCCCGTGGGTGTGGTGATTCCTTTTCCTTTTCCTTTCCTTTTTTTCGGGGAGTCCAGGGGTTCCCGCTGCTCTTCCCGAGTTCCTCTGGAGCTTTGGACAAGCTGGGACTTCCTCCTGTCCCTTTTTTTGTCTTTTCTGGGTTCCTGGCGGTTTGAACTAAAACTGCCCCGTTTTGGGGCTCTGCGCGTTGATTCCGGGGGGGTTCGGGGTTCTGCCGCTTTGCTCTGCCCCGGGAATGGCCTTTCCCAAGCTCTGCCCCGGGAATGACCTCTGGGATGGGTCAGTCTGAGGGGTCCCGGACCCCCTGAGGGTCCCAGAACCTTGAGGGGTCCCGGGTCCCTGAGGGGTCCCGGAATCCTGAGGGGTCCCAGAACCTTGAGGGATCCCAGAACCTTGTGGGGTCCCAGAACTCTGAGGGGTCCCCGGTCCCTGAGGGGTCTCAGAACCCTGAGGGGTCCCAGGTTCCTGAGGGGTCCCTGGTCCCTGAGAGGTCCCTGGTCCCTGAGGGGTCCCAGAACCTTGTGGGGTCCCAGAACCTTGAGAGGTCCCGGACCCCCTGAGAGGTCCCAGAACCTTGAGGGGTCCCAGGTCCCTGAGGAATCCCAGAACCTTGAGGGGTCCCTGGTCCCTGAGGGGTCCCAGAACCCTGAGGGGTCCCAGAACCTTGCGGGGTCCCGGTCTTGCTGTGGGACAGGGTCCCAGCCCTCTGAGGGGTCCTGGACCTTTGAGGCGTCCCAGTCCTGCTGTGGGATGATGTCCCAGCCCCCCAAAGGGATCCCAGCCCCCTGAGGGGTCTCAGCCCCCCAGAAGGTTCCAGTCCCACTGTGGGACACGATCCCAGCCCTCCGAGGGGTTCCTGGACCCATGAGGGGTCCCAGTCCCGCTGTGGGACAAGGTCCCAACCTTCTGAGGGGTCCCAAGTTCCCAAGGGGTCTCAGCCTCCTGAAGGTTCCCAGCCCCCTGAGGGGTCCCAGCCCCCCTGAAGGGTCCCAGCCCCCCTGAAGGGTCCTAGCCCTGCTCTGGGATGGGGTCCCAGCCCCCCAGAAGGGTCCTAGCCCTGCTCCGGGATGGGGTCCCAGCCCCACTGCAGGATGAGATCCCAACCCCCTGAAGGTTCCCAGACACCCCAGAAGGGTCCCAGTCCCCCTGAAGGGTCCCAGCCCAGCTCCGGGACGGGGTCCCAGCCCCACTGCAGGATGAGATCCCAACCCCCTGAAGGTTCCCAGCCCTCTGAGGGGTCCCAGCCCCCTGAAGGGTCCCAGCCCTGCTCCGGGACGGGGTCCCAGCCCCCCGAGGGCTCCTGGACCATTGAGGGGTCTCACCCCCGCTGTTGGATGGGATCCCAATCCCCCAAGGGGTGCCGAAGCCCTGAGGGTTCCCTGCTGTGGGATGGGCTCCCAGACCCCCGAGGAGCCCAAACCCCCCGAGGGGTCCCAAGCAGCGCCCACTCGCCAGATTTGGCGCATCTGCAGCTGGACAGGGACACCCCGAGCCCCCTCCCTGTGCCACCGCTGTCCCCGAGCCGGCCATCCGCGGGGACAGGAGCCAGGCAGCAAATCCAGCCCCTGGGACCAAATCCTGTTCTGTTTATTGCGGCTCTGGATCAATTCTCGCTTCCAGGGGCTGTGGTCCTTCCTCGGCTCCTCCCGGGTGGGGGGTTCAGGAGGGGGAACACGCTCGGATCCAGCCCCGGAGCCGCGTGTCCCCCCCGGGAGAGGCCACGGGGCAGCGAGGGGACCCCCGAGTCCCCTCCCGCGGGGCTGAGCCTGAGGCTCCCGGCACGGCCGATCCCCCCGGGGGGTTCTTGAGGAGGGGGGAAAATCCGGTCCTGGGGGCGGGGTGGGGGTTCCCGCCGCCCGTTCCGGCTCCGGTCAGCGGCGGGGGCGAGCGGGGCCGAGCCCCTCAGGGCTGCAGCCAAGCGCGGAGGTGCCCCTCGGCCAGGGCGATGCCCAGCATGATGCCCGCGCCCAGCAGGAACCCCGCGTTCTGCAGGAGGAAGCGGCTCCAGGTGCCCTCGCCGGGACCCTCGGAGCCCCGCAGCGCCTCGGGGAGCTGGGGCAGAGCAGGGGGGGGGCTCAGCGGGGTCGCCGTGAGACCCCCCCGGACCCCCCCAGATCCCCCCAGATCCCCCCAGATCCCCTTACCATGTCGGCCAGGGGGCGAGGGGGGTCCCGCTCTGCCCCAGGGCCACCCCCGCGACCACCCCCAGGCAGGAGAGCAGGGCCGAGAGCAGGTTTGAGGAGCAGGACGGAGCGCGGGGGCTGTGCCCGCCCGCAGCAGCACCGCCAGGTCACCTGCGGCCACCGGAGGGGGGGTTCAGGGGTGTCCCCGGCTCTGGGGGTGGCAGGGCGGGGGCCAGGGACTCACCCAGCTCGTGGGGCAGCTCGTGGCAGAGCACGGCCAGCGCCGTGCTGAGCCCGCTGGAGAGGCTGTGCGAGAAGGCGGCTCCTGTGGGGAGAGAGTTCCTCGTCCGGACCCGCACGGCCCCGGTGCCCGACGTCTCCCTGTCCCCCTGTCCCAATGCACCGGGCAGCCCTTGTCCCCCTGTCCCCCTGTCCCGCTGTCCCTCTGTCCCAATGCACCCTTTGTCCCCCTGACCCCGAATCACCGTGCGCCCCTTGTGCCCCTGTCCCCGATGCTCTCGTGCACCCCTTGTCACCCAGTCCCAAGGCACCCCCTGTCCCCCTGTCCCCCTGTCCCTGACCCACCCCGTCCCCTCACCCCCTGGTGCTCCGTGCACCCCTCGTCCCCTTGTCCTCCTGTCCCCATGCACCCCTTGTCCCCCCGTCCCCAAAGCACTGGGTGCTCCTGTCCCCCTGCCCCCGGTGCTCTGTGCACCCCTTGTCCCTCTGTCCCCCTGTCCCGACTCACACGTGTCCCTTGTCCCTCTGTCCCTTTGTCCCCCTGTCCCGACTCAACACGTGTCCCTTGTCCCTCTGTCCCCCTGTCCCAACTCAACACGCGTCCCTTGTCCCCTGTCCCCCGCCCCGATGCACCCTGTGCCTCTTGTCCACCTGTCCCCGTCCCCAATATCCCCCTGTCCCTGTGCATCCCTTCTGCCTCCCATCTTCATCTTCATCTTCATCTTCATGCTCATCCCCGTCCCCGTCCCCGTCCCCGTCCCCGCCCTCACCGATGGCCAGCCCGTCCGTCAGGTTGTGGACGCCGTCCCCCAGCACCACCATCCACACGATGTCAGCGGCCCCGGGGCCGAGGGGCAGCGCGGGGCCGTGGGAGTGTCCGTGGGAGTGTCCGTGGGAGGGTCCGTGAGAGGGTCCCTGGGGGGGCTCGGGGGGTCTCAGCTCCAGCTCCGGGTCCGGTGCCGTCAGGCGGCGCAGCTCGGTCCCTGCGGCGGGACGGACACCCCGGCTCCGGTGGGTGCCGGCACCGGGACCGGGGCCGGGGCCGGAGCGGGGGGCTCTGTAGGGTGCGAGGGGGTCGTACCTCCCCGTGGCGGTGCCGGGACCCCCGCGGCCAGGCCGGGAGTCTCTCCATGGGGGTGTCCCTGGGGACAACGGGGGCGTTGCGTGCAGAGCCGGCCCCGCTGGCGGCCCCGTGCCCGCCCGGTGCCCGCCGCTCTCACCGTGGCCTCCCGCCGGCGCCGCAGCATCCCCAGGAGCAGCTCCACCAGGAAGAGCAGGTAGAGGCCCCCCAGCACCGCCAGCCCCTGCAGCACGGCGGGGCCCGGCTCCCCCGGCGGCTCCTGGTGCCTCCCCTGCGCCTGGACACGGGAGGCGCGGCGGCTCAGGGGACACGGACACCGCGGTGTCCCCTCGGTGCCACTCCCGCGCACGGACACGGGGACGCGGGGGCTCGGGGGACCCGGACACCGCGGTGTCCCCCCCGTGCCACCCCCACGCTTGGACACGGGGACACGGGGGCTCAGGGGACACGGCGGCTCAGGGGACGCGGACACCGCGGTGTCCCCACGGTGCCACCCCCGCGCTTGGACACGGGGACACGGGGCTCAGGGGACACGGCGGGCTCAGGGACGCGGACACCGCGGTGTCCCCACGGTGCCACCCCCGCGCACGGACACGGCGGCTCAGGGGACCCGGACACCGCGGTGACCCCCCGGTGCCACTCCCGCGCACGGACACGGGGACGTGGGGCTCAGGGGACACGGACACCGCAGTGTCCCCCCCGTGCCACCCCCACGCTTGGACACGGCGGACGCGGCGGCTCAGGGGACGCGGACACCGCGGTGTCCCCTCGGTGCCACTCCCGCGCAGGGACACCGGGGAGGCGGCGGCTCAGGGGACGCGGACACTGCGGTGACCCCTCGGTGCCACCCCCGCGCCTGGACACGGGGACGCGGCGGCTCGGGGGACACGGCGGCTCAGGGGACGCGGACACGGCGGTGTCCCCACGGTGCCACCCCCACGCTTGGACACGGGGGACGCGGGGGCTCGGGGGACGCGGCGGCTCAGGGGACGCGGACACCGCGGTGTCCCCACGGTGCCACCCCCGCGGCGGTACCTACGTGGGGCCAGAGGTGCAGCAGGGCGTCCCCGCAGAGCGTCCCCACGGCCAGGGCCACCAGGAAGGCCAGGAGCGAGCGGAGGAGCCCGCGGCTCAGCAGCGGGACCAGGAGCACGGCCAGGGCGGAGGGGAGGCTCACGGACACCACGGCCAGGAGCCCCCAGCCCAGCGCTGGCGGGGAGGGTCAGGGGGCACGGCCGGAGCAGGGGGGCACGGGGAGTGGGGGGGGCCGTGGGGATGAAGGGATGGGGACCCCAGGGATGTGGGAATGGGGACTCCGGGGATGTGGGAATGGGGACTCCGGGGGTGGGGACCCCAGGGATGTGGGAATGGGGACCTCAGGGATGTGGGAATGGGGACTCCGGGGATGTGGGAATGGGGACTCCGGGGATAGGGACCCCAGGGATGTAGGGAAGGGGACCCCAGGAATGGGGGACGCCGGGGATGTGGGAATGGGGACCCCAGGGATGTGGGGAAGAGGACCCCAAGGAAGAAGACCCCAGGGATGTAAAGACGGGGACCGCAGGAATGGGGACCCCAGGGATATGGGAATGGGGGCTCTGTGGGTGGGGATCCCAGGGATATGGGAATGGGGGCTCCCGGGATGGGGACCCCAGGGATGTAAGGACGGGGACCCCAAGGACGGGAACCCCAGGGATGGGGACAAAAGGATCAGGACTGGGGGAAGGGGGGCACGGCTGGAGCAGGAGGGCACCGGGATGGGGGAGGGGAATGGGGGCATTGGGGATGCAGGGATGGGGACCCCAGGGATGGGGACCCCCATGTCACAGTGGGGACAGGGGACGTGGGGACCAGACGATGGCAGGACAGGGATGGGCTGGGGGGCACGAGGACGGGACACGGGGATCCTTGGGGATGCAGGACCTGGGGACGGGTTTGGGGATCCCAGGATGGGGCTGCAGGGATGGAGGACCCCAGGGCCAGAGAGGGGCCCCAGATTGGGGTTACCTGGCCACAGGGCCCCCCCCCGGGGGAGGCAGCGTCACCTCATCGCTGTGCTGGATGCAGACGCGGCTGTCGATCTGGTAGAGCAGCGCGGGGCACAGGAGCGTGAACTGCTCGGGCGTCAGCTGCGGCACCGGTCCAGCCCGAAATTCACCAGCAGCTGGGTCACGTTGAGGCACTGGGGGCGGGGGTCCCGGTTTCACGGGGGGGAGGCACCGGAATGTGGCCCCGGAGCGGGACAGCGCGACCCCCCCCGTCCCCACTCACGTCGTCGTGCGGGTGGTCGGCGCTGGAGTGCTCCAAGCCCAGGACCCTCCCCAGCAGCCCGAGGGTGGGCTGGAACTGCCGGGGGGCCCCCGCAGCCCCGGGGGGCTCGGCGGGCACCGGTTCCACCCAGCTCGGCGTCCGGGAGGGCGGGGGGCTGCGGGACACGGGGGTGATGAGCCCCCCCCCCGGCACAGCGCGCTGCGGGGCGGCCCCGCGGGGAGGGCACCCCGAGGTACCTGCGGGGTCCGTCGGTGGTCGGGGCGTCCCCGCCGTGCTCCCGGAGCGGGGTGGCGGTGCCGGTGCTTGTCCTCCTGCACCTCGAGCAGGTCCAGGTGGCTGACGTGGCCGTGGCCCAGCTCCTCGTGCTGGATCTGGACCACCTGGACCCGGCCCAGCCCGAGGCTGCCCAGCAGCCGCGCCAGCCCCTCGAAGGGCAGCGTCCCGTTGGCCCCGTACTGGCCGAAGAGCTGCTGCAGGTAGTAGCCGTGCTCCTGCGCCGCGTCCTCCGGGAGCCCCCCCGGGGCCGCCGGTGTCGCCGGGGACCCCCCGGTCCCCAGAGCCAGCAGCCCCAGGACGCCCAGGAGGAGCCCAGGGGGGCTCATGGGGCCGGATGCCGCGGGAGCAGCTGGAGGAGAGGGGCGATGTTGGGACCCCTCAGCTTTCGCTCGCAACCCAGCGACCCCCCCGAGACCCCCGCGGGTGTCCCCCACCCTCCCCGGAGCCGCCCCCCGCCCGCCCAGCGGGGTCTCGCTGTGCCCCGGGACCCCCGCGGGTGCGGTGCCGGTGTCACCCGTGGTGTCCCTGGGGGTCCGTCCCAGGCCGGGGGGGGGGGTCTGTCCTGTCACCCTCCTGTCACCCGTCCGTCGGTCCGTCCGTCGGTCCGTCCGCAGCGAGAGCGACAGGCGGCACCGGGGTCACCTCCCGGGACACGTGTCCCGCACCGCGGCTCGGGGACACCGCGGGGAGCGGGGCTGGAGGCGGGGGGGGGACGCTGCTCCTGTTCCCCCCCGGGGGAGATGGGGGGGGTCGTGGGGACAGCACGGGGGGGACACCCGGTGACCCTCGTCCTTGAGGGGAGGTTTTGCAACGGGCGAAGCGGGTTTGGTGGGGGAGTTAATGTTTCACCCGGAGCCCGATAAAGCCCTCGGCCCCCACCCCACGCCCCCAGCCCCCCACCCACGGCCGCGTCCCCCCCCCCGCTCCGGCCGCCCCGCCACGCTCGGGGACACGGGACAGCCCCACACGGACACGGGACAGCCCCACACGGACACGGGATGGCCGCACCTTCCCCCCCCCCCCCACTCCACGTGGGGCCCGGCCACGCCGCGGGGCTGGAAAACGCCGGGAGCCGCCGCCCCAGAGACCCCCCGAGACCCCCGCGGGGGTGTCCCCACCCTCCCCGCAGCCGCCCCCCGCCCGCCCGGCGGGGTCTCGCTGTCCCCCCCGCCCCGTGGGACCCCCGCAGGTGCGGTGCCGGTGTCACCCGTGGTGCCCCACGCCGCCCCCCCCGGGACCCCTCCCGTGCCCACCCGTGCCCACCTGAGCCGAGGGACGCGGCCCTGGTTGTCCCCCCGCCTGTCCCGGTCCCCGTCCCGCGTCTGCTGCGCCCGACCCGGGGGGGGCCAAGGGTCACCCCGGAGCTGCTCCCAGCCGGCCCCGGTGCCGGGAGGGGCCGCGGGGAGGGCCCGGAGGGCGGGGGGGGCTCCGGGCCCCCCGCGCTGGGCAGAGCCGGTGAGGCGCGGGCAGAGCTCGGTTCTTTATTAACCCCCCCCTCCCCGACCGCGCACGAGGGTGGGGGGCACGGCCTGGACCCCACCCCACCCCGGGGGCTGCTCGGTCCTGCCCGGGACCCCCGAGCACCGGTGGGGGGGGGGTCCGGGCCACCCCTGCCCTCCACGGAGGCACCACCGGGAGTGGGGACAGCGGGGACCGGGCACCCCCTCCTCACCCCGGGGCTGCGGGAACGGGGACCCCCCCCCCCTTCCCCAGCTCCCGGTGGTCCCGGGGGGGTGCGGGGGGGTCGGGGGGGGGGTCCACGGGGGGGTCCCCGTTATCTCTTGCTGCTCCTGCGCGTCTCTTTGCCGTTGCTGACGGGGCCGGGGTGGCCGGGCTGGCTGCGGGTGATGCGGCCGCTCGGGGGGTGCGGGGCCGGGGCCGGGGGGTGCGCGGGCCCCCCGGGCTCAGCCCGTTCCCGTTCTGGCTGTCGGGGGCTGCGGGGAGCCGGGAGGTGAGGAGGGGGCACTGAGGGGGCTCGGGGGGTGGGTGGGTGCCACCCCGGGGTGGGGAGGGGGCTGCGGTACCCACCTGGGGGCGCGGCGGGGGGGCCCTGGGGGGGCTGGGAGGCTGCCGGGGTCGCGCTCTCGTTCTGGGCCTGGGGAGGGGATGGAGACCCCCCCAGAGTGTCACGGAGATGGGGGACCGGGGGAGGGGTCCTGGCAGTGCCACGATGGCCCCCCACCACCGCCCCAGGCTCTGGGGGGATTTGGGGGAAATGTGGGGGGGTTGGGAAAATGTGGGGGAAATTTGAGGGGAATTTGGAGGGACTTGGGGGAAATTTGGGGGGTTGGGAAAATTTGGAGGAATTTGGGGCAAATTTGGGGGAATTCTGGGGGAAATTTGGGGGGATTTGGAGGAAGTTTGGGGGAATTCTGGGGGAAATTTGGGGAGATTTGGGGGAAGTTTGGGGGAAATTTGGGGCAAATTTGGGGGAATTTTGGGGGAAATTTGGGGGTTGGGAAAACTTGGGGGAAATTTAGGGGGGTTTGGGGAAAACCTGGGGGAAACCTGGGGGCCATTTGGCTCCGAGCCCCCCCCGACTCACCCCCTTGCCCTGCGACTGCTGCGCCACGTACTCGGGGTTGGGCTCGCTGAAGTTGGGCACCTCCGAATAGACCATGCAGAACCTGCGGGGCAGAGCGGGGCCGTGGGGTCCCCCCGTCACCCCCCAGACCCCCCAAAAAACCCCCCCAGACCCCCAAAAACCCCCCCAAGCCCATCCTTACTCGCCGATCTTCTGCAGGTCCCCGCCGCGGCCGGTGTAGAGCGTCAGGCAGCCCTTGAAGACCGAGGCGTAGCTGAGGAAGAGGAAGATGAAGATGATGATGAAGGGGGGGTCCCAGGGGGTCCTCGGGGGTCCCCCAAATGTCCCCGGGCTGGATGAGGTTCCCCACATCGTCCCACACGGAGATGTTGATGCTGCCGGTCTTGTCGGCCACTTTGCACGTCCGCACCTCGTGGCCGTCCTTGGTCTTGGTCACTCGGCCTGGAGGGGACAGCGAGGGGACAGCGAGGGGACACTGAGGGTCAGCGGGGGACCCAGGGCACCCAGGGGACCCACGGCACCCAGGGGTGGGGCTGGCACGCACCGGTCTCCAGCACGATGAAGATGAGGTTGAGGTTCTTGAGGCCCGGTTTGACGTCCTTGACCAGCGTCTCGGTGCTCATGGTGCCGGCGGGGGCCTGGGAGGGGAAACGTCAGCGGGGGGACGGCGGGGACAGCGGGGACAGCGGGGACAGCGGGGGACATTGGGGGACAGCGGGGACAGCGGGGATGGAGGGACAGCAGGGACAGCGGGGACAGTGGGGGGACACTGGGGGGACAGCGGGGACAGCGGGGATGGAGGGACAGCAGGGACAGCGGGGACAGTGGGGACACTGCGGGGATGGAGGGACAGCAGGGACAGCAGGGACAGCAGGGACAGTGGGGACAGTGGGGACAGTGGGGACACTGCGGGGGACAGGGGAGACAGCGGGGACAGCGGGGGGACAGTGGGGGGACAGCGGGGACAGCAGGGACAGTGGGGACAGCGGGGGGACAGCGGGGACAGCGGGGATGGAGGGACAGCGGGGACAGCGGGGACAGCAGGGGACAGAGGGGACACTGTGGGGGGACAGTGGGGGGACAGCGGGGACAGTGGGGACACTGCAGGGATGGAGGGACAGCAGGGACAGCGGGGATGGAGGGACAGCGGGGACAGAGGGGACAGAGGGGACACTGTGGGGGACACTGGGGATGGGGGGGCAGCGGGGGGACATTGGGGACACTCAGGGGACACTTGGGGATGAGGGGACACTGGGGACAGCGGGGTGACAGCAGGGACAGCGGGGACAGTGAAGGGACAGCGGGGACAGCTGGGGGACACTGGGGACAGCGGGGACAGTGAGGGGACAGCAGGGGGACAGCGGGGACAGTGGGGACACTGCGGGGGACATTGGGGATGGGGGGACAATGGGGATGGGGAGCACCAGGGACAGCGAGGACACTGCGGGGGCACCGGGAATGGAGGGAGCACTGGGGACAGGGGGGACACTGTGGAGGACACTGGGGAACGGGGAGACAGCGGGGGGACATTGGGGACAGCGGGGACACTGCGGGGGCACTGGGGATGGGGGGACAATGGGGACAGAGGGGGGACAGCGAGGACACTGTGGGGACACTGCAGGGGACATTGGGGATGAGGGGAGCACTGGAACAGCGGGGATGGGGGGACAATGGGGACCAGAGGGGGATACTGGGGATGGGGGGCACTGGGGGACACTGGGACTGGGCGGACAATGGGAACTGGGGGGACAATAGGAATGGGGGGGGACACTGGTGACCAGAGAGAGGACAATGGAGACTGGGGACACTGGGGACAGAGGGGACACCTGCAGGGGACACTGGGACTGGGGGACAGTGGGGACAAGGGAGGGGGGACACTGGGGACTGGGGGGACACTGGGAATGGGGGGGGACAGCACGGACGGAGGGGGACACGGGGGACCGGGAGGGGGGGACAACGGGAATGGGGAGGGGACACCGGGGACCGGGGGGACACCGGGGACAAAGAACTGGGGGGACATCGGGGACCGAAGGGGGGGGCACAGGGGGGACAGGGAGGACTCTGCGGGGACCGGGGGGACACCGGCGGTGACAGCCCTGGGACGGGCCCGCGGGGACGGGACACCGGGATGGGACACCGGGATGGGACACTGGGAACGGGACACCGGGAATGGGACACCGGGATGGGACACCCGGATGGGACACCGGGATGGGACACCGGGATGTGGGAACGGGACACCGGGATGGGACCACCGGGATTGGACACCGGGAACGGGACACCGGGACGGGACACCGGGATGGGACACCGGGATGGGACACCGGGATGGGACACCGGGAAGGGACATTGGGATGGGACACCGGGATGGGACACTGGGATGGGACACCGGGAGGGACACCGGGACGGGACACCGGGATGGGACACCCGGATGGGACACCGGGATGGGACACCGGGAACGGGACACCGGGACGGGACACCGGGATGGGACACCGGGATGGGACCACCGGGATGGGACACCCGGGATGGGACACCGGGAACGGGACATTGGGATGGGACACCGGGATGTGGGAACGGGACACCGGGATGGGACCACCGGGAACGGGACACCCGGGACACCGGGACGGGACACCGGGATGGGACACCCGGATGGGACACCGGGACACCGGGATCGGGACACCGGGACACCGGGAACGGGACACCGAGAGCAGGACACCGGGATGGGACACCGGGACGGGGGAACCCGGGGGCGACATCGGGGACGGGCCCACGGGGACATCGCCGCTGGGCACGGGGACCGCGGGGACGGGACCGCCGGGCTGTGGGGACACCGGGGACCGGACACCGGGGATGGGACACCGGAGGCAGCGCTGCTGGGGACGGGACCACCGGGGACCGGACACCACCGGACTGCGGGGACAGCGGGAACGCGACCGTAGGAACGGGACACCGGGGACGGCACCGCGAAGGCAGCAGGACCGCGGGAAGGGGCCCGCCGGGGTCGGGACACCGGGAGCATCCCCTGCTGGGGACGGGACCAGCGGACTGCGGGGGACGCGGGGGACGGCGCCGCCGGGACACCGGGGACAGGACCGCGGGAACGGGGCTACCCACGAACGAGACTCCGGGGCCACCGGGACCGGGAGCAGAACCAGGACCGGGACCGGGAACGGGACCGGGACCGGGGCCGCCCTCCCTCCCGTCCCGCCACCAGGGGGCGCTCGCACCTCCCGCCGCGCGCTCACCGGGCACGGCGCCGCCGCCGCCGCGGGCGCTCCCGGAAGTCCGCGGCCGCAGCCAATCAGCGCGCGGCGCGGCGAGTGACGAACAGCGGCTCCAACCAATAGCGAGGCGGAAAGAGCGGGACTCTGAGGCCAAGCCCCGCCCTGACCAGCGAGTTCCGGCCCGCTCGGCCAGAGCGGCGCTTCCGGCGCGGCACTTCCGGCGCGGCGGGGCCGGGCGGGGGCACCGGGAGGAGGCCGCGGCCGCCCCTCAGCCCGGAACGGCCCCGGAGCGGCCCCGGAGCGGCCCCGAGCGGCCCCGAGCGGTACGTGGGGCCCCGAACGGTACGTGGGGCCGCTTTGCTGTGCTGGGGGGAGCGGAGAGGGCCCGGGGGCGGCGTTCGGGGCTCTCCCGGGGTGGGCGGGCGCGGTGCGGCCCCGGTAGCACCGGGAGAGCGGGGCGCGGGCACGGGAAAGGCCGCTGGGGTTTGGGGGCGGCGGGGGGGAGGCGGGAACCCGGCCCAGACCGTGAGGGGCCCGGGGGGAGCCCGGTGCCGGTGCCGGTCCCGGTTGGAGGAGGAGCCCCGGGCCCGGCTCGGTACCGGAGCCGGGGGGGTCCCGGCGGGCCCGGGCAGCGGGGAAGGAGCGGAACGGAGCGGAACGGGACCCCCGGGACACCGGGAGGGAAAACCGGGAGCGGCTCCGGGGGGGGAGCGGAGCGGGAACTGGGGGAGAATCCAAAAAAATTGGGGGAGAATCCCGGGGAATTTTGGGGAGAATCCCAAAAAATTGGGGGAGAATCCCGGGGAATTTTGGGGAGAATCCCAAAAAATTGGGGGAGAATCCCGGGGAATTTTGGGGAGAATCCAAAAAATTTTGGGGGGAATTGGGGGAGAATCCCGGGAATTTTGGGGAGAATCCCAAAAAATTGGGGGAGAATCCCGGGGAGTTTGGGAGAGAATCCGGAAGAATTCAGGGGACAATTCGTGGGAATTTTGGGGAGAATCCGTGGGAATTTTGGGGACCAATCTCAAAGGAATGTAGGAACAATCCAGAAGAATTCGGGGGACAATTGGAAGGAATTTGGGGAACAATCCACAGGAATTTGGGGGAAAATCCGGAACAATTTTGTGGAAAAATCCCGAGAAATTTGGGAAGAAATTTGAAGGGATTTGGGGGAGAATTTGGGGGAACAATCCAAAGGAATTTGGGGGAAAATCCAGAGGAATTTGGGGGAAAATTTGAAGGAATTTGGGGGAACAATCCAAAAGGATTTGAGGGAAAATCCAGAAGAATTTGGGGGAACAATCCAAAGGAATTTGGGGGAAAATCCGGAGGAATTTGGGGGAAAATCCAGAGGAATTTGGGGGAGAATCTGGAGGAATTTGGGGGAACAATCCGCAAGGATTTGAGGACAATCCAGAGGAATTTGGGGGAAAATTTGAAGGAATTTGGGAGAATAATCCGAAAGAATTTGAGGGAAAATCCGGAGGAATTTGGGGGGAAATTTGAAGGAATCTGGGGGAAAATCCCGAGGAATTTTGGGGGAAAATCCAAAGGAATTTGGGGAGCGATCCCAAGGAATTTGGGGGGAAATCCGGAGGAATTTGGGGGAGCAATCCAAAGGAATTTGAGGAAAATCCAGAGGAATTTGGGGGGAAATTTGAAGGAATTTGGGGGGAAATCCAAAGGAATTTAGGGGAAAATCCGGAGGAATCTGGGGGAAAATCCCGAGGAATTTGGGGAGCGATCCCAAGGAATTTGGGGGAAGATCCGGAGGAATTTGGGGAGCGATCCCAAGGAATTCAGGGGACGCAGCCCTCAGGAATGTGGGGCGCGCTCCGAAGGAATTTGGGGAATTTGGGGAGCGCTCGGAGCTCGCCCCGAGCCCGGCAGCTCCGACTTTGGGAATCCCAGGGAACGCCGGGATCAAAGCCTCCTTTCCCAGTTTTTTTTTGGGAATGGAATTCCAAGCGATAAACCTGAAAACGCCCCAAAACCCCGGAATTCCAAGAATTCCCAAAATCCCCGCGCCCAAATCCCTGGGCTGCTTTTTCCACCGAGAGCCGAACCCCCAAAATGATTTTTCCCGGATTTCCACAGGAGAGGAGGCGAAAAACCTTGGAATTCCCAAAGTGGGAATTTGGGGGGCGCTCCGGAGGGATTCCCGCTCTTCCCAAAATCCCAAAATCCCGAGCAAAGGGAGGGGATTTCCTTCCCGAGGTCGGGATTCAGTGGGAATTCCGAGCTCCGTGGGAATTCCGAGCTCCGTGGCCGCCTCCGGAGCCTCATCCCGGCTGCATCCGCGTGGAATTCCGGCTCCTTTGGCTCCTCCTCATCCCGGTTTTCCCTGGGTTTTTTTTTTTTTTCCCGCCTTTCCCCGGGATCAGATCCGTCCTCCGGGACCTCGCGGCTCCGCCCTGGAAGAGGAGAAGGGAAAAATGGGACTTTGGGAGAAATTCCCTGCGCAGAACGAGGCCGTGCCAGCCCCGAGCCGCTCCGGGAGGAATTCTGCCGCGGGAGGTAAATCCGGGATCGCTTTTCCGCGGGAATGGGTTCCATTCCCTGGGTTTGATCCTTTCCTTCCCTTCTCCTGGAGGCTGAAAGCTCCCAGGGCTGCTCCGGAAAAAAACCTTTGGGATCCATCGGTGTCCGTGGCGGGGTCTTCCTGGAATTCCAGAGGAACCCCCTGATGATGATTCCAAACCCCTCTGGATCTTGGAAATCCATCCCAAAAACCTTTGGAATCCATCGGTATCCACAGGGGATGGGGAGATCTTCCCGAAATTCCAGAGGTTTGGAGGAATTCCTGGAGCAGGAATTTCCTGAATTTCGCATGGAAGGAGCTGGGAATTCCCAGAGATTCCTTGGGAAAGTCTTTGGGAAGGAACCCCCCAATGATTCCAAACCCCTCTGGATGAATCCAGAATCCTGGAAATCCATCCCAAAAACCTTTGGAATCCATCGGTGTCCGTGGCGGGGTCTTCCCGGAATTCCAGAGGTTTGGAGCGGGAATTTCCTGGATTTCCCGTGGAAGGAGCTGGGAATTCCCAGAGATTCCCAGGGAAAATGTTTGGGAAGGAACCCCTCGATGATGATTCCAAACCCCTTTGGATTTTGGAAATCCATCCCAAAAACCTTTGGAATCCATCAGTATCCCTGAGGGAATGGGGAGATCTTCCCGAAATTCCAGAGGTTTGGAGGAATTCCTGGAGCAGGAGCTGCCCCAGGAACCTCATCCTGAATTTCCCGTGGAAGGAGCTGGGAAATGTTTGGAATTCCCAGGGAAAGTCTTTGGTGAAGGAATCCCCTGATGATGATTCCAAACCCCTCTGGATGAATCCAGGATCCTGGAAATTCATCCCAAAAACCTTTGGAATCCATCGGTATCCACAGGGGATGGGGAGATCTTCCCAAAATTCCAGAGGTTTGGAGGAATTCCTGACTCAGGAGCTGCCCCAGGAACCTCATCCTGAATTTCCCGTGGAAGGAGCTGGGAAATGTTTGGAATTCCCAGGGAAAGTCTTTGGTGAAGGAATCCCCTGATGATGATTCCAAACCCCTCTGGATGAATCCAGAATCCTGGAAATCCATCCCAAAAACCTTTGGAATCCATCGGTATCCACAGGGGATGGGGAGATCTTCCCGAAATTCCAGAGGTTTGGAGGAATTCCTGGAGCAGGAATTTCCTGAATTTCGCATGGAAGGAGCTGGGAATTCCCAGAGATTCCTTGGGAAAGTCTTTGGTGAAGGAACCCCCCAATGATTCCAAACCCCTCTGGATGAATCCAGAATCCTGGAAATCCATCCCAAAAACCTTTGGAATCCATCGGTGTCCGTGGCGGGGTCTTCCTGGAATTCCAGAGGTTTGGAGCGGGAATTTCCTGGATTTCCCGTGGAAGGAGCTGGGAATTCCCAGAGATTCCCAGGGAAAATGTTTGGGAAGGAACCCCCTGATGATGATTCCAAACCCCTCTGGATTTTGGAAATCCATCCCAAAAACCTTTGGAATCCATCAGTATCCACAGGGAATGGGGAGATCTTCCCGAAATTCCAGAGGTTTGGAGGAATTCCTGGAGCGGGAATTTCCTGAATTTCCTGTGAAGGAGCTGGGAATTCCCAGAGATTCCCAGGGAAAATGTTTGGGAAGGAACCCCCTGATGATGATTCCAAACCCCTCTGGATTTATCCAGGATCCTGGAAATTCATCCCAAAAACCTTTGGAATCCATCGGTATCCACAGGGGATGGGGAGATCTTCCCAAAATTCCAGAGGTTTGGAGGAATTCCTGGAGTGGGAATTTCCTGAATTTCCCATGGAAGGAGCTGGGAAGAGTTTGGAATTCCCAGGGAAAATGTTTGGGAAGGAACCCCCCGATGATGATTCCAAACCCCTCTGGATGAATCCAGAATCCTGGAAATCCATCCCAAAAACCTTTGGAATCCATCACTGTCCACGGGGGGGATGGGGAGGTCTTCCCAAAATTCCAAAATTTGGAAACCTCTGGAATTTCCCTTCCCAAAATTTGGAGGAATTCCTGGAGCGGGAGCTGCTGCAGGAACCTCATCCTGAATTTCCCGTGGAAGGAGCTGGGAAGAGTTTGGAATTCCCTGGTTTTGGAGGGCTGGGAATGCTGCTCCGTGGGCTCGTTAGCAGCAGGGCTAATTAGGGCTAATTAGGGTTCATTAGGGTTCATTAGGGTTAATTAGGCTGGGGGTGCTGCACAGGCTGAACTGGTTTGGGGCTCCTCTCCAGTTATTCCCAGTGGAGAATCCGGAACCGGGCAGGGAATTCCCGGGAGAACGGGACCGGGCTGGGAATGTTCTCGGGAAGGGTCTGAGCTGCTCCGGGGAGATTCCCGGCCGGAATTCCATGGATTTTTTGGGATGCTCAATCCATGAATTTTCCCGTTTCCGTGAGCTGTGGCTCCATCCCGGAGCCTCATTCCCGGGGGTATCCGTGGGATATCCATGGATAAAGGCTGGAATCCCAGCCTTTCCCGGGATAAATCCGAGCAGGATTCCAGGGAAAGGCCGGGATTTGGGAATTCCCGTGAGGAGCGGCTCATCCTGGAGAAAAGGAGGCTCCGGGGGGAAACTTTTCTGCTCCAAAATTCCCTGGAAAAAAATCGGGAACAACAGGAGAAGGGAAAACGGCCTCGGAATTGCAGCGGGGGAGGGTCGGGATGGACATCCAGAGGAATTTTTTCCATGGAAAAGGGGGAGGGTCGGGATGGACATCCAGAGGAATTTTTTCCATGGAAAAGGTGGCCAGGCCTTGGAATTGCCCAGGGAAGTTTGGGATGCCCATCCCTGGAGGTGGCCCTGGACGTGGCACTCGGGGCTGGGTGGTCTGGGAGGGCTTTTCCAGGCTCTGGGATTCCATGAATCCCCGGAAATTCCATGAATCCCCAGGAATTCCACGATTCCCCCGGAATTCCGGTGCCTGGGATGCAAACTGAGTCGCTGGACAAGTGGGTCAGGCGGAGCTGCCGGCGCCGATTCCGGGGTTGCTCCCGGGAAATCTTCGCTCTCATCCCCCCCACTCTTCCTCCCTGGAATCGTGGAATATCCATGGAAAGGATTCCCAGGGATCCCAGCACATCCCAAAATCCCTGCCCAGCACATCCCAAAATCCCTGGGAGCGCTGTCCAAACATTCCTGGAGCTGGGAAGGGCTCATCGAGCCCCAAATCCCAGCACTGAGATGTTTCCCAAACACTTCCAGGCCTCTGGAATTAGGGAATGTCCTCAGGAATTATGGAATATCCTCAGGAATTAGGGAATATCCTCAGCTGGAAGGGACCCTCATCAAATCCAACTCCTGGAATTTGGTTGGAATTCAGTTGGAATTGGAGTTGGAATTGAGTTGGAATTGAGTTGGAATTTGGTTGGAATTTGGTTGGAATTGGGTCTGAATGGGGTTGGAATTGGGTTGGAATTTGGTTGGAATTGGGTCAGAATGGGGTTGGAATTGGGTTGGAATTCAGTTGGAATTGGGTTGGAATTGGGTCGGAATTGGGTCAGAATGGGGTTGGAATTGGGTTGGAATTCAGTTGGAATTGGGTTGGAATTGGGTCAGAATGGGATTGGAATTGGGTTGGAATTCAGTTGGAATTGGGGTTGGAATTGGGTTGGAATTGGGTTGGAATTTGGTTGGAATTGGGTCAGAATGGGATTGGAATTTGGTTGGAATTCAGTTGGAATTGGGTTGGAATTTGGTTGGAATGGGGTTGGTTGGAATGGGGTTGGTTGGAATGGGGTTGGAATTGAGTTGGAATTGGGTTGGAATTCAGTTGGAATTCAGTTGGAATTTGGTTGGAATTGGGTTGGAATTGGGTCAGAACTGGGAACCTTGGAAGCGCAAGCCGACGGAAAAGCGGGATTTTGGGAAGAGCCCGCCGTGCTCCCGCCGGGCCGGGAGGAGAGGCCCGGCCGTGCCCGGAGCTGCTCCGGGAACACCTGGAATTCCCGGGAATTCCCCATGGAAAAGATCACCGCGCTCCTGGTGCGCCGGCAGCTCCGTGCTCCCCTTCCGGCTGCTCCGATCCCGCTCCGAGCGCCTCGGAAGCGCCGAGACTCGGCTCGGGAAGGGATTTGGGGCCGTTCCAGGGATTTGGGGCCGTTCCAGGGCGTTCCCGGAGCCGTTGGCCGCGTTATCAACGCCTGGCGCGGGATTTTTGTCGGGAATAAAGGATCCGCCGGGGCCGGAGCTGGTTTATGGCGGCCGGGAAGGGGCCAAAGTCCGGCCCCGGTGCCCCTGGGGAGGATCCCGAGGGCCGGAGGTGGCACCGCGGCCTCACATCTGTGCCAGGATCTCACATCTGTGCCAGGGCCTGACATCTGTGCCAGGGCCTCACATCTGTGCCACAATCTCACATCTGTGCCACGGCCTCACATCTGTGCCAGGATCTCACATCTGTGCCACAATCTCACATCTGTGCCACGATCTCACATCTGTGCCAGGATCTCACATCTGTGCCACAATCTCACATCTGTGCCAGGGCCTCACATCTGTGCCACAATCTCACATCTGTGCCGGGGCCTCACATCTGTGCCAGGGCCTCACATCTGTGCCACAATCTCACATCTGTGCCACAATCTCACATCTGTGCCACGGTCTCCTGCTCTGCCCCTTGGCTGGACAGGGGCACAGCTGGACAAGGCTGAGGTGCAGGAGGTCTCCACATCTGGCCATGGCTGAGGTGCGGGAGGTCAGCACATCTGGATGTGGCTGGGGTGCCACAGCTGGCTGTAGGAGCCACATCTGGCCCTTGCTGAGGTGCAGGAGGTTGGCACATCTGGATGTGGCTGGGGGGGCCACAGCTGGACAGGGCTGAGCTGCAGGAGGTCAGCACGGCTGGATGTGGCTTGGGGGGCCACAGCTGGCTGGTGCAGAGGTGCAGGAGGTTGCCACATCTGTCCAGGAGGCCACATCTGGCTGGTGTCACGGTGTGGGGGCTCAGCACAGCCGGATGTGGCTGGGGGGCACATCTGGCCGTGGCTGAGCTGCAGGAGGTCAGCACAGCTGGGTGTGGCTGGGGGGGGCACATCTGGACAGGGCTGAGGTGCAGGAGCTCGGCACAGGTGGATCTGGCTGGGGGCCACATCTGGCTGGTTTAGAGGTGCAGGAGCTCAGCACAGCTGGCTGTGTCTGGGAGACCACATCTGGCCGGTGTCAAGGTGTGGGAGCTCAGCACAGCTGGATCTGTCTCAGAGGCCACATCTGGCTGGTTCAGAGGTACAGGAGGTCGCCACATCTGGTGGGGGGGGCCACATCTGGCTTGGGGGGGGGGCCACATCTTTCTCCATGGACGAAAGTCAAAGACAGCGTTGTCCAGGGGGGTAGAACCCCCCAAAACAGGCAGAGAAATATTCCCTGCGCTTTGGACTCCCACAGGAGCTTGGTGGGGGATCCAGACCGCGGAGTGACCCCCAGACCCCCGGGTGTCTCCCCGCTCCTGACCGCTGTCCCCCCGCAGGGTTCTGGCGCCGGTGACGAGCGATGGGGTATGATGTAGCTCGATTTCAGGGGGACGTTGATGAGGACCTGATCTGCCCCATCTGCAGCGGGGTCCTGGAGGAGCCGGTGCAGGTAGGTCCCACCTGGAGGACGCGGCGGCGGCGGCTCCGGGTTCAGGGGTGTCGGGATCGGGCGTGGAGGGAGGGTCTGGGGGTTCTTGGGGAGGGTTTGAGGGGCACAGGTGAGGGATTGGCACAGGTGAGGGATCAGCCCTGGAGAGGGATCAGCTCCAGGTGAGCTATCGGCCCAGGAGAGGGATCAGCCCAGGAGAGGGATCAGCTCCAGGAGGGGGATCAGCCCAGGTGAGGGATCAGCACAGGTGAGGGATCAGCACTGGGAGGGATCAGTCCAGGTGAGGGATCAGCCCAGGAGAGGGATCAGCACCAGGAAAGGGATCAGCACAGGTGAGGGATCAGCACCAGGAAAGGGATCAGCACCAGGAGAGGGATCAGCACAGGTGAGGGATCAGCACAGATAAAGGATCGCCCTGGAGAGGGATCAGCACCAGGAGAGGGTTCAGCCCAGGAGAGGGATCAGCACCAGGAGAGGGATCAGCCCAGGTGAGGGATCAGCCCAGGAGAGGGATCAGCCCAGGAGAGGGATCAGCACTGGGAGGGATCAGCTCCAGGAGAGGGTTCAGCTCAGGAGAGGGATCAGCACAGATAAAGGATCAGTCCAGGAGAGGGATCAGCACCAGAGAGGGATCAGCTCCAGGAAAGGGATCAGCCCAGGAGAGGGATCAGCACAGGAGAGGGATCAGCTCCAGGAGGGGGATCAGCCCTGGAGAGGGATCAGCACCAGAGAGGGATCAGCACAGGTGAGGGATCAGCCCTGGAGAGGGATCAGCACAGGTGAGGGACTGGTGTGCCCAGGATGGCACCTGGGCTGTCCCAAGCACAGGGTGGGCACAGCCCCAGCATGAGCCATTCCCTGAGCGATTCCATGAGCGATTCCCTGAGCGATTCCATGAGTGATTCCATGAGTGATTCCCTGAGTGATTCCATAAGTGATTCCCTGAGTGATTCCATGAGCGATTCCCTGAGCGATTCCATGAGCGATTCCATGAGTGATTCCATGAGTGAGTCCCTGAGTGGTTCCATGAGTGGTTCCATGAGTTGATTCCATGAGTGGTTCCATGAGTGATTCCATAAGCGATTCCCTGAGCGATTCCCTGAGCGATTCCATGAGCGATTCCCTGAGCGATTCCATGAGCGATTCCATGAGCGATTCCCTGGGTGATTCCACGAGCGATTCCATGAGTGGTTCCAAACTCAGTGATTCCCTGAGCGATTCCGTGAACGATTCCATGAACAATTCCATGAGCGATTCCCCGAGTGATTCCATGAGCGATTCCAAACTCAACGATTCCATGAGCGATTCCCTGAGCGATTCCATGAGCGATTCCACGAGCGATTCCCTGAGCGATTCCATGGGTGATTCCGTGAGCGATTCCCTGAGCGATTCCATGAGCGATTCCCTGAGCAATTCCGTAAGTGATTCCATGAGTGATTCCGTAAGTGATTCCATGAGCGATTCCATGAGTGATTCCCCGAGTGATTCCCTGAGTGATTCCATAAGCGGTTCCATGAGCGATTCCCTGAGCGATTCCCTGAGCGATTCCATGAGCGATTCCATGAGCGATTCCAAACTCAGCATGGATTCCCTGAGCGATTCCATGAGCGATTCCCTGAGCGATTCCATGAGCGATTCCCTGAGCGATTCCATGAGTGGTTCCCTCAGTGATTCCCTGAGCGATTCCGTGAACGATTCCATGAACAATTCCATGAGCGATTCCCGAGTGATT
>JACSVZ010000029.1:743407-786872 GCA_014706295.1 Lycocorax pyrrhopterus obiensis
ACATGAAGCGATTCCAAACTCAACGATCCATGAGCGTATTCCCTGAGCGATTCCATGAGTGATTCCATGAGCGATTCCAAACTCAGCATGGATTCACTGAGCGATTCCATGAGCGATTCCCTGAGCGACTCCATGAGCGATTCCCTGAGCGATTCCATGGGCGATCCCAAAGTCGCCGCCTCCCCCGCGCGGTTCCCCGCGTGACTCCGCGCTGCTTCCCCGCAGGCCCCGCACTGCGAGCACGCCTTCTGCAATGCCTGCATCACGCAGTGGTTCTCGCAGCAGCAGACGTGCCCCGTGGACCGCAGCGTGGTGACGGTGGCCCACCTGCGCCCGGTGCCGCGGATCATGCGGAACATGCTCTCCAAGCTGCAGATCACCTGCGACAACGCCGTCTTCGGCTGCACGGCCGTCGTGCGCCTCGACAACCTCATGGCCCACCTCAACGACTGCGAGCACAACCCCAAGCGCCCGGTCACCTGCGAGCAGGGATGCGGGTGAGGGCGGGCACGGGGTGGGCGTGGGCACGGGGTGGCACCGGGAAGGTTGCAGGGATGGCCACGGGATGGCACCAGGAAGGGCACAGGGATGGACACAGGAAGGGACGTGGGATGGACATGGAATGGCACCAGGAAGGGTGCAGGGATGGCCACGGGATGGCACCGGGAAGGGCACAGGGATGGACACAGGAAGGGATGTGGGATGGCCATGGGATGGCACCAGGATGGCCCTGGGATGGACACAGGAAGGGTCCTGGGATGGACATGGGATGGCACCGGGAAGGGCACAGGGATGGACACAGGAAGGGACGTGGGATGGACATGGGATGGCCATGGGATGGCCACAGGATGGCCCTGGGATGGGCACAGGAAGGGTCCTGGGATGGCATGGGATTGGCATGGGATGGCAGCCAGAGGATGGCCCTCAGGGATAGGGCAAATCAGGAAGCCACCGGGGCGGGGGCTCTGGGCATGTGGGATGGGGGGGGGGGGAGACCCCCGGGGCTGCCTCTGCCCCTCCCCAAGGCGGGCGGGAGGGGACGGGGAGCAGCCGGGGGGGGCCCGGGGGGGGTTCAGTGCCGAGGGCGTCCGGGCCGGGCCCGGCAGCGCGGATTTCCCTGGGGAGCCCCGTCCCCGTCCCTTCTTTACCCGGATTTGTAGCCCACGAGCTGCATGAGGCCCTTGGTGCTCATGGATTTGGGCCGCTCCAGGGGGAAGCCCAGCGCCCGGCTCCAGATGAGCTGCGAGAGAACGCCCAGCGCCCGCGACACCCCGAACAGCACCGTGTAGTAATTCATCTCCTTCATGCCGTAGTACTGCGGGGACAGCGCCGTCAGCGCGGGGACACCCACAGGGACGGGGACGGGGACAGAGACGGGGAAAGGGACAGGGACAGGGACGGGGAGAGGGAGAGGGACTGGGACAGGGAGAGGGACTGGGACAGGGAGAGGGACAGGGAACCGCACAGGGCACAAGGATGGGGACAGGAATGGGGACAGGGACTGGGAGAGGGACAGGGACGGGGAGAGGGAGAGGGACAGGGAACCACACAGGGCACAGGGACTGGGACAGGGAGAGGGACAGGAAGAGGGACAGGGAACTGCACAGGGCACAGGGACTGGGACAGGGAGAGGGACAGGGCACAGGGACGGGGACAGGAATGGGGACAGGGACAGGGAACCGCACAGGGCACAGGGACGGGGACAGGAATGGGAACAGGGAGAGGGAGAGGGACAGGGAACCGCACAGGGCACAGGGACGGGGACAGGAATGGGGACAGGGAGAGGGACAGGGAACCGCACAGGGCACAGGGACGGGGACAGGGAGAGGGACAGGGAACTGCACAGGGCATAGGGACAGGGACAAGGACTGGGACAGGGAGAGGGACAGGGAGAGGGACAGGAGAGGGACAGAGAGAGGGACAGAGAGAGGGACAGAGAGAGGGACAGGGAACCACACAGGGCACAGGGACGGGGACAAGGATAGATGGGACAGGGAAAGGGAGAGGGACAGGGATAGGAAAAGGGACAGATGGGACAGGGAGAGGGACAGGGAAAGACAGAGGGACCGGGACAGGGGTAGATGGGACAGGAAGAGGGACAAAAGGACAATGAGAGGGAAAGAGCAACAGGGTGAGGGACGGATGGATGGGGAGAGGGACAGGAAAAGGGAGAGGGACAGGAAAAGGGACAGATGGGACAGGGAGAGGGACAAATGGACAATGAGAGGGAAAAAGCAACAGGGTGAGGGATGGATGGATGGGGAGAGGGACACAGGCAGGGAGAGGGATGGATGGGACACGGAAAGAGATGGATGGGACAGGGAGAGGGATGCACTGGAAGGAGAGCAGAGAGAGGGACAGACAGACAAGAGCAAGGGACAGACACGGAGAGGGACACATGGACAGGAGGAGGGACAGACAGGACAGGGAGAGGGACACGAGGACATGGAAAGGGATACACAGGGAGAAAGACAGACTAACAGGGAAAGGGACAGACAGGACAGAGAGGGGGACGGGGCCAGGGAAAAGGACAGAGGACCCGGGGCTCACCTGCAGCAGGACCCCGCTGTGGGCGTCCACGTTGGGCCAGGGGTTCTTGGCCTTGCCCTGCTCCAGCAGCACGTTGGGGACGATCTTGTAGAGCTGCGCCACGAGCTTGAACAGGGGGTCCTTGGGCAGGTGCTTGAGGGCGAACTCCCGCTGGCAGGTGTAGCGAGGGTCCGTCTTCCGCAGCACCGCGTGCCCGTAGCCCGGCACCACCTGCAGGGACGGGGGTCAGAGCCTGGGCCTGACCCCCAACCCTGACCCCCAGCACGGCCCTGACCCCTGGAACAGCCCTGAGCCCCGGCCCTGACCCCTGGAACAGCTCCTGACACCCAGCACAGCCCCTGACCCCTGGAACAGCCCCTGACCCCCAGCACGGCCCCTGATCCCCAGCCCTGACCCCCAGCATGGCCTTGAACCCTGGAACAGCCCCTGACCCCTGGCCCTGACCCCCAGCACAGCCCTGACCCCCAGCTCTGACCCCTGGAACAGCCCCTGACCCCTGGAACAGCCCCTGACCCCCGCTCTGACCCCCAGCACAGCCCCTGACCCCTGGAACAGCCCCTGACAGCCCAGCTCTGACCCCTGGAACAGCCCCTGACCCCCGGAACAGCCCCTGACCCCCAGCTCTGACCCCCAGCACAGCCCCTGACCCCTGGAACAGCCCTGACCCCCAGCTCTGACCCCCAGCACGGCCCCAAACCCTGGCCCCGAGCTCACCCTGCCCGAGTTGAGCGTGTTCCAGATGAAATCCCGCAGCTTCTCGTCCGACACGTCCTGGCCCAGCTCCTTCTGCAGGTCAGTGAGCCAGAGCAGCACCTCCTGCGGGAACGGCCACAGTGAGGCCAGGGCAGCGCGGAGAGACGGACAGACGGACACAGGGATGCGGAGAGGGACACAGGGATGGGGAGATGGACACAGGGATGGGGAGAGGGACAGGCAGAGGGATGCATGAACAGGAGAGACAGACTGACAAGGAGAGAGACACAGGACAGCAAGAGGGACACACAGGACAGGGAGAGGGACAGACAGAGCAAGGGACAGGCAGGAAGAGGGACACACGGACAGGAGAAGGGACAGACACGACAGGGACAGACAGGAAGAGGGACACATGGACAGGAGAAGGGACAGACAGAGCAAGGGACAGACAGGAAGAGGGACACACGGACAGGAGAAGGGACAGACAGGACAGGGACAGACAGGAAGAGGGACACATGGACAGGAGAAGGGACAGACACGACAGGGACAGACAGGAAGAGGGACACACGGACAGGAGAAGGAACAGACAGGACAAGGAGAAGAACACACTGACAGGGAGATGGACAGACAGCAGGTGGCGGCAGACAGACAGGAGGAGGGACAGGGAGAGTGACAGGAGAGGGACGCATGAACAGGAGGGACAGACGGACAGGGAGAGGGACGGCGAGAGGGACACGGGCAGCGTGCCAGGGGGAGAGGGACGCACAGGACCCACCTGGTTGGCGAGGCCGTGCAGGGGCCCGGCCAGGCCGTTCATGGCGGCGGCGAAGGCGAGGTACGGGTCCGACAAGGCGCTGCCCACGAGGTGGCTCGTGTGGGCACTCACGTTCCCTCCCTCGTGGTCACTGCCGGGGCGAGGGGGCCATGAGGACTCCCCCAGCCCCACCAAACGCCTTCCACGGCGTTCCCAGCCCCGCCTGTTCCCGGTGACACCCCCGGAGCAGCCCTGGCACGTCCCTGGCCCCGGGCTTGGGAGCGGGGCCAAATCCCCACCCACTCCACGTCCTCACCTGCTCCAGGTTCGGCTCGCAGCTCCCTACCTGTGGATGGTGAGGTAGAGCCGCATCAGCTCGATGAACTGGGGGTCGGTGTAGCCCAGCATGTTGGTGAAGTTGTGGGACCAGTCGAGGTTGGGGTCGATGGCCCCGATGCTGCTGCCCTCGCGGTACAGGTTGCGGTAGATCTTGGCGGCCACGCACGGCAGCTTGGCGATCAGGTCCATGGCGTCCTCGTACACAAACTGCCGCCACCAGCGGGGTGAGACCGTGCTCCCCCCGAGCCCCCCGCACCCAAACCCACCCCCCAAAGTCAGCGCCGGGGCGCCGGCTGCCCCCCCGTACCTCCCAGTACTTGGCGCGGTGGATGCCCTCGGCGTAGGCGCGGGCGAACTTGCTCTCGCTGTTGAGGGCGGTGACGGCGGCGCTCAGCTGGGACATGGGGTGCAGGTTGGTGGGGAAGTTGTCCAGCATGGTCACCACGTGCGAGGGCAGAGCCGCACGCTTGGCCCACTCCCGGGACAGCCAGGTCACCTACGGGACACGGCGGGGCTGAGCGGCGGGGCCGGGGGCTGGCAGAGCCCGCGCCGCCGTCCCCAGCCCCCTCCGGGCGGTACCTGCTCCTGGGTTGGGATTTCTCCGGTCACCAGCAGCCAGAAGAGCCCCTCGGGCAGTGGCTCCTCTCCCCCTGCAGCTTTGGGCAGCTTCTTCTGGCACTCCGGAATGCTGTACCCGCGGAAGCGGATGCCCTGCGGAGCCAGGAGCGTCAGCGGGGCCGGGTGGGACGGGGTGGGATGGGGTGGGGGGGGGTGGGATGGGTTAGGATGGGGTGGGATAAAGTGGGATGGGGTAGGATGGGGTGGGATGGCTTGAGGTGGGATGAAGTGGGATGGGGTGGGTTGGGATGAGGTGGGATGGGTTAGGATGGGGTGGGATGGGATGCGGTGGGATGAAGTGGGATGAAGTGGGATGGGGTAGGATGGGGTAGGGATGGGGTAGGATGAGGTGGAATAGGTTAGGATGGGGTAGGATAGGTTAGGTTGGGGTGGGATGGGGTGGGATGGGATGAGGTGGGATGGGGTGGGATAAAGTGGGATGGGGTGGGATGGGTTAGGATGGGGTGGGATGAGGTGGGATAGGTTAGGATGGGGTGGGACAGGGCCCTACCTCGTCAGGATCCAGCACGGAGGTCTCGTAGATCAGCCCTTTCATGCCCCTCATGCCGCCGTACACCTGGAAGGGGCCGGGAGGCCGCGGTGAGGGGCGGTGGCGGGGCCCGGTGGCCCCGGCGCGGCCGCGGTGGCCGCACACTCACCATGTCCACCGTGATCTGCCCGATGGCCGTGCTGCCGTGCTGCTGCCGGAAGCTCTTGATCTTGGCCTGCTCCTTGGGGATCATGGTGGCCAGGACGTCTTTGAGGTTCTGGGGACAGGGGAGAGCGGAGGGGGACGTGAGATGGGGGCTGAGCACTGGGGAGGGGGGGACAGGAGAGAGGTGTGACAACAGAGAGGGTGACAGGAAAGGAGGTTCCCTTGGAGAGGGGTGACAGAAGAGGTGGGACAGGAGAGGGGAGTGACAAGAGAGGGGGAAACAGGAGAGGGAACTCCCCTTGGAGAGGGTGATGGGAAAGGGGGTGACAAGAGAGGTGGGGACAGGAAAGGGGGTGACAGGAGAAGGGGCAATAGAACAGGGGGCTCCCCTTGGAGAGGGGTCACAGGAGAGGGGGTCACAGGACAGGGGTCACAGGTGACGGGGTCACAGGAGAGAGGGCCACAGGGAAGGGGTGACAGGAGAGAGGCCGCAGGTGACAGGACAGGGGTGACAGGAGAGACGCCACAGGTGACAGGACAGGGGTCACAGGAGAGAGGGCCACAGGGAAGGGGTGACAGGAGAGAGGCCGCAGGTGACAGGACAGGGGTCACAGCAGAGGGCCCCCCTTACCGTGGCGGTGCTGGCGTGGCGAGCAGCAAAGAGGACACACGGCGCATTCTGCAGGACAGCCAACAGAGACCCCCTGTCACCAGGGCAGAGCTGCCTCTTTTTTGGGGGGAGCAGCCAGACGAACCCCCCCCCCACTCCCCCAGCCCCGTGGCCGGAGCTGCCCCACGACCCCAGCGAGACCCCGGCTCGCAAGGACTGAAGCCGGAGCCGCTTCCCTCGCCCACGCGGATCAGAGCCGGGCTGAGCCGGGCTGGCCCCGCGTTGCCCTCGCGGCCGGACCCGGCGGATCAGGGAATGCGGCCGCGTTCTCCTTGCTGGAGCCGAGCCCGGCCAGCCACGGCCGCGGTTTTCCTGCGCCGGGGAATCCGAACTTTGTTCCTCGCCCACGCGTGGGAAGCGGGAACCGCGGGGACTCCGGCCGGGGAACACCCCGGAGCTGGCAGCGCACGGGGACAACGGGGGCTGGGGCACACCGGGACACACCGGGGCACACCGGGGGACACCGCGCCGGGGGCTGCCATCCACGGGGACACCCGGAGATTCCCCGGGGCCGGGAGCTGCGGCAGCGCCTGCGGCAGAGCCAGAACATGACTCGCTTTTTCCACCGGCTGCCGGGAGGACGCGGGGGGGCCGCGCTGCAGAGAACCCCCCCCGGTGTCCCCCGGCCCCCCGCGAGCCCCCGGCCCGGCCAGGGGGTCCCCGGCACCCCGGGAGTGGCCGTGGCGGGTGGCGGGGCCGTGGCCCCCGGCAACAGGCGGCTCCGGGAAGGGAAAATGCCGGCGGAACAATGGAGGCGGCAGCGGCGAGCCCAAGGTCAAGGCGGCCGCTGTCGCCGCCGCGGGGGCCCCCCCGTGTCACCTCCAGTGTCACCCCGGTGTCACCCCGTTTTGGGGGTCCCCACGGCTCGCCCCGGCCGTCACCGAGGTGCCGCCGGCTCAAGGTCACACGTGTTGGCGGTGACACCGGGCACCGGCCCGGGGAGGGGGGTGTCGGGGCGCACCGGGACCCTCCGGGGGCTCCCGTTGAGCTCGGGGGTGCGGGGGATCCCCGGCTCGGGGGTGCGGGGTCAGGCCGAGGGGAGGGGGAGGAGGAGGGTCGGGATCACGGCTCAAGCCGGTGCGGGGCCGGTGAGCAGGGCCAAGTGGGGCATCGTAAATATCCCAAAATATCGCCCGGTCGATAAAGACACCGCAACGCCCCTTACGAAACGCCGGGGCCGCGGCCAAGGCAAACAGACCGGGGGCACCGGGGCCGGTCCGGCCCGGTACCGGCGCTCGGCCCGCACGGGGGTCCCCTCGCTGTGACCCCGTTGTCCTCTACGGCACCGGGACGCTGAGGAAGGGCGGTGGCAGCGCGGGGGGGAACCCCGCCTCCACCCTCCCGCTGCCGGTGCGGCCGGGCGGGGGCTCCCGGGGCCGGTGCGGGGCTCCCCGGGGGGCGCCCGGGACCCCCCAATCCCGGCGCTGCAGCGCAGCCGCACAACGGGGAGAGGGGGGCGGCGGGACCGGAGCCCCCAGCGGGGGCTGCCCCAAGGCGGGGGCCCCCACACGGGGCTGAGGCAGCGGCGGAGCCCCCCGAGCGCGGAGCGGGCCCGGAGCCTCCCGAGCCGCTCCCGGAACCCGCGGTTCTGACAAGGCCGCGGCGGGAGCGCTCGGCGCCGGTTCCCGCCACGTGCTGCCGCCGCGGCCCCGCGCCCACCCCGGTCCCGGTGCCCCCGGTCCCATCCCCCCTCCTCCGCCGCCACCGCGCGGCCCCTTTAAGGCAGCGCCCCCCGCGTCGCCCCTTTAAGAACCGGACCCCCCCCCCCCCCCCCCCGCCCTCCCTCCCTTCCCCCCGCGGCGTCGCCGCTTTAAGGCGCGGCGAGGCCGGGCCGGGCGCGCTCACCTTGGGCCCGCGGAGGCGCGCGGCCGCCCGGCTGCCGGCGGCGAGGAGCGTCATGGCGGCACCGGGACGGGACAGGCCAGGACAGAGCGGGGCCGGGACCGGGAGCGGGGCCGGGAGCGGGGCGGGAGCGGGGCCGGAGCGGCGGCGGCCGGGGGTCCTCAGCGCGAGGGCGTGGCGGAGCGCGGCACTGGTCATTAGCATAACCCCGCCCCATCGGGGCAGAGCCGTTCGCTATTGGCCAAGCGGCGCGCGGCGGGGCGGGGCTACGCTAATGAGGCGGCGGTGGGGGCAGCGAGCTATAGGTGGCCGCCGCATTCGCCTGATCAGGACCAGAGGTGGGGTGAGGGGTGCCCGCCCCCTCTCGTGACGTCACGGGCCGCAGTGCGTGACGTCATGGCCCTGTGTCATTCCCCGCGGCCGCGCCGGTGTCTCGGTGGGTTTCGGCTGCGGGGGGGAGGGGCAGCCCCGTGACGTCACCAGGCGCGCGGCCGTGCGGTGTGAGGTCACCGGAGTTCATGACGTCATCCTGCACACGGCCACAGCAGCTTAAGGTGATAGGTGTGGCCTGAGCCTGGCTGGTGACGTAAGGGGTGGCGTGTTACCGTCCCCGCTGACCCCAGGGCAGCGTCCTGCTGGCCCCGGTACAACGGGTGACACGGGGTGACATCAGGTGACACAGGGTGACCGGTGCCGGCAGAGGGGCAGAACGCTCAGGGTGCTCTCCAGCCTGGCCTGGTGACATCAGGTGACACGGTGGGTGCTGGCACAGGGGCAGAACGCTCAGGGTGCTCTCCAGCCTGGCCTGGTGACATCAGGTGACATGGGGGGTGCCGGCCACAGCAGCGAGGCCAGAACCCCCCCAGAGCCCTCTCAGTGGTGGGGTGGGGTGACACAGGGTGACAGAACCTCCACAAAGGGGTGACATGAGGTGACATGAGGTGACCAGCAGCAGCCAAGACCCCCATTGTGCCCCCACAGTGGCGGGGTGGGGTGACACGGGACAACACGGGGTGACCGGGCACAGCCGAGGGGCCGGACCCCCGTGGTGCCCCCGCAGTGGCAGGGCTGGGTGACCTGGGGTGCCACAGGGTGCCACAGAGCCACGGGCTGACCCGTGTCCCTGCCCCACGGCTGAGCCACGAGGGGCCAACACTGCCCTCGAGGGGACACGTGGGGACACCGGCGTCCCCACCCCACACCACACCGGAGCAGAGCGTCCCTCGGGTGGGCCCGCGGCCCCTTTATTGCCTGCAGCAGGGAGGGGGTCCCCAAACCCCCTGCTCCGGGGGTGGCCGAGCCCCGGTGTCCCCCCCAGTGTCCCCCCGGGGGCAGGAATGTCCCTGAAATGTCCCGGCGGGAGCGAGGACGTGGCCGCGGCCCCGTGGCCGTCCCGGTGCCCCCGCACGGGGAATAAATAGGACGGGAGCTGCGCACGGGGCCAGGCGGCGGCTCCGGAGCCGCGGAGCTCCCGGCGGGTCTGTCCGTCCCGGGGACGTCCCGGTGCTGTCCCGGCGCTGTCCCGGTCCTGGCTCCGGAGGCGGTCACAGCTCGTCGTGCGGGATGTGCAGCGCGTGGTCACACAGGTCTGCGGGGACAAACGGGGACCCTCAGGGTGGGGTGGCCCTGGGGGCCCCTCAGGATGGGGTGGAGCTCCACGGAATTCTTGGGATGTGCTGGAGCCCACTGGGACTCCCAGGATATGACAGCGCTGTGGGACCCTCTGTGGTGGAGCCCCACGGGACCCTCAGGATGCCCCAGACCCCTGGGGGACCACCAGGACACATCAGAGCCCTGGGGGACCCTCAGGATGGGGTGGAGCTCCATGGAATTCTTGGGATGTGCTGGAGCCCATTGGGACTCCCAGGATATGGCAGCGCTGTGGGACCACCAGGATGTGTCACAGCCCCGTGGGACCCTCCGTGGTGGAGCCCTGTGGGACCCTCAGGATGCCCCAGATCCCTGTGGGACCCTCAGGATGCCCCAGACCCCTGTGGGACCTCCAGGATGTGTCAAAGCCCTGTGGGACCCTCAGGATGCACCTGACCCCCACGAGACCCCCAGGACACTGCAACCCTGTGGGACCCTCAGGACACACCAGACCCCCATGGGACCCTCAGGATGCACCCGACCCCCATGAGACCCCCAGGACACATCAGAGCCCCGTAGGACCCTCCATGGTGGAGCCCCGTGGGACCCTCAGGACATGGCAGCCCCATGGAACCCTCCGTGGTGAAGCCCTGTGGGACCTCCAGCACACATCACAGCCCCATGGGACCCTCAGGATGCCCCAGACCCCCAGGACACGGCAGCCCCATGGAACCCTCCGTGGTGGAACCCTGTGGGACCCTCAGGACACATCAGAGCCCTGTGAGACCCTCAGGATCCCCTGGGAAGCAGCGTTTGCCTGATGGCCGTGCCAGGTACAAAGGGACCTGCCCCGGCCCCACGTGGGGCCCTGTCCAGGGCTGGAGTGGCCCAAAGGTCACCTCGTGCCCTGACCTGGGTGTTTGTGAGCTGGAAATAGCCCCAGAACGGGGCCGAGGCCATTGGATGTGCCAGGAGAGGCCACAGAGTCAGCACAGCAGCTGCCCTGGCTCGGCCCCAGCATCCAAAAAAAGTCCGGGCACTGGGCTGCGATGGGGAGCCGGGATTTTGGGAAGAGCTTGCAGCTCCTCCCTGCTCTGGGCTGGCAGAAAATCCCATCCCAGCGCCAATGGAGCAGCCACAACCCCCAAACAGCAGGAGAGACCCCCTGGGACAGCTCCTGCTCTGAGCTGGTATCTCCTCCCATCCCAGCATGAACAGAGCAGATACAGCCCCTGGAACAGCCGGAGAAACTCCCTGGAACTGCAGGAAAGATCCCCAGGGACAGCCCCTGCTCGGGGTCAGGATCTCCTCCCATCCCAGCACCAATGGAGCAGGAGAGACCCCCAGAACAGCAGGAGAGACCCCCTGGGACAGCAGCAAGATGCAGGGAGAGGATCTCCCCAGAACGGAGAGACCCCCTGCAGCTCCGGAACAGCCCACCTGCATGCACTCCCCATCCCAGCACAGCCCTGATCCGAGCAGGACGCAGCCCCCAGCACCTGGGGATCAGGATGGAGGACCCCCAGAACAGCCGGAGAGACCCCCAGAACAGCAGGAGAAGCTCCCAGGAACAGCTCCAGCTCTGGGCCAGCATCTCCTCCCATCCCAACAAGAACAGAGCAGGAGAGACCCCTGGAACAGCCAGAGATGACCCCAGGGACAGCAGCAAAGAATCCCAGGGACAGCCCCTGCTCCGGGCTGGAATCTCCTCCCATCCCAGCACCGGGGAGCAGCAGCAGAGCCGGTCCTTGACGTTTTCAGCCTCGTGGGAGAGAAACTCGATGAGCTCGTCCTCGTATTCCTCAGCGATGCTCTCGCACTGCAACGGGACCGGCGACACCGGTGACACCCCCGCAGCCCCTCACCCTCCCCCAGGAGCTCCCCTGTCCCCCCACGCACCGCGAATTTCAGGCTGGAAGTCACATCTCCATCGAATTTGATGCCGGAAAGATCCATCTTGGTGCCGTCGTGGGAGATGACCCGCACGTAGCTCTTGCGGTGCGTGGCCGGATCCACCTTCTCCCCGTATTCCTTCATCTTCTCGCACACGCGCTCCAGCAGCTCCGTCAGGTGCGCCTCCGAGCGTGCGTACGGCACCTGCGGCCCCGGGGAGGGGTCAGCGGGGTCCCCCCCGGGGAGGGGTCAGTGGGGTCTCCCCCGGGGAGGGACAGGCAGCGGGGACAGCGGGAGAGGCCTCACCTCCACCACCGACTGGCTGCCGTCGGGGTTGATCCGGAACGAGCCCATCTGGATGGTTTTCCTGGGATCCACCTGGGCGATCTCCCACTCCAGCTCGTCCACCAGCGCCCGGCAGGCTGCGGGGGACACACGGTGACATGGGGGACACAGGGTCATGGGGGACACACGGTGACATGGGTGACACACGGTGACATGAGGGACACAGGGTCATGGGGGCCACACGGTGACATGGGGGACACAGAGTCATGGGTGACACAGGGTCATGGGGGACACACGGTGACATGGGGGACACACGGTGACATGAGGGACACAGGGTCATGGGTGACACAGGGTCATGGGGGACACACGGTGACATGGGGGACACACGGTGACATGAGGGACACAGGGTCATGGAGGACACACGGTGACATGGGGAAGCTGGCACAGACACTCCTGTGGCTGCCCAGAGCCAGACTGGTGTGACTGGGGCAGACTGGGATGGTTGCCGTGCGAGGAGGAGTCCCCACGGCCTGGAGACCCTCAGCCTGTCCCCGAGCAGGGTGAGCAGGTCCCACTGGACACCCGCCGGCCCTGTGCCACCACCCTGGCCTGTGCCACCCTGGCCTGTGCCACCCTGGCCTGTGCCGCCTGTCACCCTCTGTCCCATCCTGTCTTGCCCTGTCCCTTCTGTGCTCCTCTGTTCAGCCCTGTTACCCCATCTCACCCTGTCCTATCCTGTCCCCACTGTCCCCCCCGTTCTGTTCCCTGGCCTTTCTTGTTCCCCCTTTCCCACCCTGTCCTGTCCCCCGCTGTCCCCCCTGTCCCATCCTGTTCCCCTCTGTCCTGTCCCCTCTGCCCTGTCCCCGCTGTCCCCCCCTGTCCCCCCTGTCCTGCCCTGTCCCATCCTGTTCACCTCTGTCCTGTCCCCTCTTCCCTGTCCCCGCTGTCCCCCCTGTCCTGCCCTGTCCCATCCTGTTCCCCTCTGTCCTGTCCCCTCTTCCCTGTCCCCGCTGTCCCCCCTGTCCTGCCCTGTCCCCCCGTGTCCCCCCGCACCTCCGCAGTGCAGGTCCTGGCTCCGGCGGGCTCCGGCCGTGGGCAGCAGCGATGCCAAGGCCACGGCCAGGCCGAGCAGCGCCGGGATCCGGCCCCTCATCCTCAGGGCTCCGCAGATTCCCGGGATCCCGCCCCGCATCCTCAGGGCTCCGCTGGCACCTGCGGGGAGCAGGGGCAGCTCCAGCGCTGGCGGCTCCGCTGTCCCCACGCCTCGTCCCATCCCTGGCCGGCCCGTCCGGCCCCCCGGTTCTCCTCAGGGCTTCATCCCTTCCCGGTCCCCTCGGAGTCCCGTTAGTGCCCCTGGACGCCACAGGGACCCCTCCCCTATAGGGCAGAGCCCACAGCCCCCACAGAGCCCCCTCCCCTATAGGGCAGAGCCCACAGCCCCTACAGAGATTCCCTCACTACAGAGCAGAGTCCAGAACTCCTACAGATCCTCCTCCTCCATAGACCAGAGCCCGGAGCACCTACAGAGCCCCCTCCCCTATAGAGCAGAGCCCATAGCCCCTATAGAGCCCCCTCCCCTATAGGGCAGAGCCCACAGCCCCCACAGAGCCCCCTCCCCTATAGGGCAGAGCCCACAGCCCCTACAGAGATTCCCTCACTAAAGAGCAGAGTCCAGAACTCCTACAGATCCTCCTCCTCCATAGACCAGAGCCCGGAGCACCTACAGAGCCCCCTCCCCTATAGAGCAGAGCCCATAGCCCCTATAGAGCCCCCTCCCCTATAGGGCAGAGCCCACAGCCCCTATAGAGCCCCCTCCCCTATAGAGCAGAGCTCAGACGCCCCTACAGAGCCCCCTCCCCTCCGGCACCCCCTCACAGCCTCCTACGGAGCCCTTCGCCTCCTGGGCCGAGCCCAGCGCCTCCCTGGAAGCCCCCTCGTCCCGGGCCCGGGCCAGCCCCGCCGTCCCGCGCCCCCCATCCCGAGCCCGGGGCCGGGCCGAGCCCCCCGTCCTGCGCCCCCCGTACCGGCCGCTCTCCCGTCCCGCTCCCACCGCCCCCCACACACCGACCGGCTGCCCCGGGACTGCCCGCGGCGCCGCCGGTCCCGGCGCGCCCCCGGCCCGCCCCGCCGCGGGGCACGGCCGCTCGGAGCGGGCGGCGGCCGAGCCGAGCCGGGTGGCGGAGCCGGGCGGACCGGTCAGACCAGCAGGGGCGGCTCCTCGGCCCGCGGCGGGGCCGAACCGCGAGCAGGCGGCGCCGCGGGCAGTCCGGGACGGGCACCGAAGGCCCCGCCGTTGCCAGGGCCCGGCCGCGTGGCGCTCGGCCCCGCGTGGGCGGAGCCTGACGTGACCCCGCCCACTGGACCGGGCTGGCCACGCCCCCGCCCCGCCTCAGCCGCGGCCCGGGACCGGGACCAAGACCGGGACCGAGACCGGGTCTGTCCCGCCGTGTCTGTGTCCCGGACCGAGCCCGGGTCCGGGTCTGTCCCGCCGTGTCTGTGTCCCAGACCGAGCCTGGTTCCGCGTCTGTCCCGCCGTGTCCCCGGTCTGAGCCCCAGACCGAGCCCGGGTCCGGGTCTGTCCCGCCGTGCCCCGCTCTGAGCCCCGGACCGAGCCCGGGTCCGGGTCTGTCCCGCCGTGTCCCGCTCTGAGCCCCGGACCGAGCCTGGTTCCGGGTCTGTCCCGCCGTGCCCCGCTCTGAGCCCCGGACCGAGCCTGGTTCCGGGTCTGTCCCGCCGTGCCCCCGGTCTGAGCCCCGGACCGAGACCGGGTTCAGATCTGTCCCGCCGTGCCGCCGGTCTGAGCCCGGGTCCTGGGTCCGTCCTGCCGCGCCTCCGGTCCGGTCCCGGTCCGTCCTGCCACACCCCCGGTCTGAGCACCGACCCGGACCTTGGTCCTTCCTGCCGCGCCCCCGGTGCCAGCCCCGTCTGTGCCCGGGTCCGGGTCCGTCCTGCCGTGCCCCGGTACTGGTCCCGTTCCGAGCCCGCTCCCGGTCATTGCTGCCGTGTCCTCGGTGCCAGCCCCGCTCCCGGTCATTGCTGCCGTGTCCCCGGTGCCAGCCCCGGTCCCGGTCATTCCTGCCGTGTCCCCGCTCCCAGCCCCGCTCCCAGTCATTGCTGCGGTATCCCCGGTGCCAGCCCCGCTCCCAGTCATTGCTGCCGTGTCCCCGGTGCCAATCCCAGTCCCGGTCATTGCTGCCGTGTCCCCGCTCCCAGCCCCGGTTATTCCTGCCGTGTCCCCGCTCCCGCTCCCGGTCATTCCTGCCGTGTCCCCGCTCCCAACCCCCGGTCCCGGTCATTGCTGCCGTGTCCCCGCTCCCAGCCCCGGTTATTCCTGCCGTGTCCCCGGTGCCAGCCCCGCTCCTTCCCGCTGTGTGCCCGATCCGGGACCTCCCTGCCTCGCCCCGGTCCCGGTCCGGCTCCTCCGTGCCGTGCTCCCGGCCCCAGTCCCGGCACCGCCGTGTCCCCGGTCCCAGTGGCGGGCTGATCCCGGCTCCCTCCTGCCGTGTCCCCGGTCCCGGTCCCGGTCCCGGTCCCCCCCCCGGAGCCAAGGAGGACACGGCCGCACGGGGTCCGAGGCTGTTTTATGAGGGCGCCCGGGCCGGCGGGCGAGCGGGGCGGGGACGGAGGGCAGCGCTTCCCGGTACCGGCAGGGAAAGGGAGCCCCGGGACGGGGGTCGGGCGGGTCGGGGACAGCCCCGGCCCCGCTGCTGGTTCCAGTTCCACGCGTGGCCACCTCTGCCGGGGCTGCGGCTCGCGGGGGCTCCGGTCACAGGCCCAGCACCGGGGGGAACACGGTCCCGTCTGCGGGGACACGGCGGGGTGAGAGGGGACCGGGGAGGGAGAGGGGACCGGGGAGGGGAGAGGGGACCGGGGAGGGGAGAGGGGACACAGAGAGGGGAGAGGGACACAGAGAGGGAGTGGCGGTGGCATCTCACGCTTGGGGCTGCTCTGGCTGTCGGGCTCGGGCACCTTCCAGTCCAGCTTGCGGCCCTTCTCGTAGAGCCCCTTGAGCACCTTGCGGAACTCCTCGGGCTCCGAGCCCTGCGGGCTCAGCTCCAGGTACTTGCGGTAGAGCTGCAGCGCCGTCCGCGCGTCCTCGATGCTGTCGTGGGTCTCCCCCTGGATCTTCAGGTCTGCGGGGACAACCCTCGCTCAGCGGGGGGACCCCCGGGGATGCGCGGGGGGCTCCGCCCTGGTTCCCGCCCCTTCCCGGATCCAAGAGTTCGGCCACTGACCCAGGAAGTACCAGGCGAGGAAGCGCAGGGAGATCATCCTCTTCCTCGGGATGTGGAACAGGTACACGGTGTCGATCACCTGGTCCTTGGGCACCTGGGGAAGGGGAGAGGGTCCTGCTGCCGGGGTTGGGGGGCTGCAAACCCGGCCTGACCCCTCCCGGCCCCACCCCGGACCCCCGTGCGGGCAGGGAGGGGGCTCGGGCTGTCACCATCAGGTTGATGACACGGAAGTCCTTCTGCAGCCCGTGACCCACGAACTTGACGCCCACGTCGATGAGGAAACGCAGCTTCAGGTACGTGGATTTGAGGGTGGTCAGGTGTTTGGAGGAGATCTTGGCATCCAGGTCTCCCGGCTTGATCCCGGAGTACTGGGTCAGGTAATCCACCACCTGCGGAGACCGGGGCACCTGGAGGGGGCTGGGGGGGGGCACAGGGGCTCTGCCCCCTCCCCAATTCCGCTGCCAGAGCCCCAGGGAGGGGGCTGGTGTTGCAGGACAACAGCCCCAGGTGAGCATGGAGCACACAGGAGTCCAGGTGAGGACACCATGGAGAACACAGGAGTCCAGGTGAGGACACGGGAGTCCAGGTGAGGTCACCAAAGGGGACACGGGAGTCCCTGGGGAGCACCCAGGTGTCCAGATAAGGTCACCAAAGGGGACACAGGAGTCCCTGGGGAGCACCCAGGTGTCCCTGGGGAGCACCCAGGTATCCAGGTGAGGTCACCAAAGGGGACACAGGAGTCCTCGGGGAGCACCCAGGTGTTCATAGGGTGCACCCAGCTGTCCCTGGGGAGCACCCAGGTGTCCAGGTGAGGTCACCACAGAGGACAGAGGAGTTCATGGGGAGCACCCAGGTGTCCAGGTGAGGTCACCATGGAGAACATGGGAGTCCGGGTAAGGTCACCAGGTGTCCATAGGGTGCACCCAGGTGTCCATGGGGAGCACCCAGGTGTCCAGATAAGGTCACCAAAGAGGACACAGGAGTCCCTGGGGAGCACCCAGGTGTCCAGGTGAGGTCACCACGGAGAACACAGGTGCCCAGGTGAGGTGACCGTCACCAGCAGAGCAAGTCCACGTCCTCCCTGGGGGCCTGGGGAGCTGCGTGAGGCCAGGCGGGCACCCCATACCTGCTCCTGGGTGGAGATGTAGTCATCGATGAAGGGCACGCCCTCGTTGGGGCCCTGCCCACGCACGCAGGTGATCCGGGCCACCGACATCTGGCTGGGCTTGATGGTGGACTTGGTGCCATCACTGCGCAGCTCGGCCTCCTCCTGCCACCGGGGACGGGAGCCGTGGTGACCAACAACCCCGGAGGGGCTGTCCCCACACCCTGTCCCCTCTGTCCCCTGCCCCAGGGCCCTCCCACCTCGTTCAGCGTGACGAACTCGGCGTCCAGCCCCACCAGGTCTCCCGCCTGGGGCATCTCGCTCAGCATGAGGGGGATGAAGGTGGCGTGGCACTTGCGCTGCTTGCGGGCCAGCGAGGCCTCGGCCAGCAGCACGCTGGCCTCGATGGGGTTCTTGACTGTGCAGGGAAAAGGGGAAGGAGCTCAGCGGTGCCCCGGTGGTGCCGGCCCCGCCGCCACTTCCACGCCAGGCACTCACTGACGAGGTTGTACTTGGCGTTGAGGTTCCTCCGCGCGTAGTACAGGATGGCCGGCACCTTCCAGCTCATGTCGAACTGCACGGCCTCGCACTGCAGGGCAGAGGGGACGGTCAGGGGCGAGCCTGGCTGGCTCCACGGGGTGGCCACGGTGTCACCTCGGCGCTCACCTTGTCCACAGGCTCGATGAGGAAGTCGTTGAAGAGGTACCACTGCTGGTGTGTGACTCCCTGGGGGGAAAAGGCGCAGCCTTAGGGGCCCCCCCGGGCCAGAGCAGTGACTCCTCTGCCCCGTTACCAGCAAAAGGAGGGTGTGACGATGCCATGTGGGAACCCCCGCCCTTCCTGGGACACCGTGGGGAAATCCCTGCTGCCCTGGGTGGTGACAGAGGACGCGAAAGGATTGGGCTGGACGGGCTCTGGGCTCTGCCCAGCTCCCGACCAAAACTCCAGGGAGATGCAAGAGATAAGAGCCAGGCATGGAGCCTTGACACACTCTGGGAATTCCTGGCTTGGGCATCTCCAGCAGACAACAGGACTGCCCAGACCAGCCCTTTCCTCGGGAACGGAGATGAAGTCCCTGCCCTTACCTGGAAGTACAAGGACAAGCTGGCACGGTGCCCGTGGCCAGGAGGAACCAGCCTGAGTGGGTGTGGGAAGAGGGTTTCTCCAGCCTTTCCCTCCCCGTGAGGGGCCCCAGCAGCTCTTGGCTGTTCGGGGCTGCCTGGCACGTTCAGCCAAACACTCAACACTCGACCGAGAGACCCGGGAACGGGGCCGGGAACGATGGATCCCCCCCCTCGGGGAGGCTCCCGGGAGCCGGTGGGGGTCCCGCAGGGTCTCACCTCCTTCCGCTGGTGGTAGGTCTCTCCCACCTTGATGTGCCCCACCAGGCTGCCCCCGGTGCGGGAATCCAGGATGTGGACAACGGTGGCCATCAGGTCGTAGATGTACACGGACTCGGGGTCGTCCGTCGGGCTCAGCTGCGGGAGGAACCGGGAATATCCGAGCCCCCAAACCACCGGCCCCGACGTTTCCGTGCTCCCCTGAGTGATCTCCAAGAGATCCTCGTCACCTCTCAGCAGAAAGTGGTTGTGAGGCAGCTCTGCTCCCGCAGCCCCACGTGCTCCTGTCCCTTTGCCCACGGCGATTCTGTCCCTTTACCTCATCGGTCTCGCTCCAGTTGCTCACGTCGAGCTCTTTGCTCTTGGTCAACCTCATCTTGATGGCGTGAGGGATCCAAATGTTCTTCAGTTCCTCCACGGAAGGATACGAATGCCCCGTGTCGGGGTTCCCCAGATCCTTCCTGCAGCCAGGGGAATGGTGGAAAGCTGAGCTGGAGGGAGATGTCACCCAGGCCAGGACTCCTCAGCTCATCCCGAAAACTTCTGTGGGAAGCTGGAGCTGCCTGCAGCAGCACCCTGGGAGAGGTGCTCAGCCAACGTGGTTTGGGGGCTTTTGGCAGTCAGAAAAGGGGCACGAGGTGGGTGACAGAGGGGACGTGGTGCAGCCTCAGACAGGCAGGGTATCAAATGAACGTAATTAGCTGAGAAATGACCCAGAGAAGCACCCGGGAGGTGTCACTGCTCAGAGCCAGCACCCCAGGAACAGAATCCCTGAATCCTTGAGGTTGGAAAAAGCTTTCCAAGACCATCAAGTCCCAAGCTCTGGCCAATCCCCACCTTGTCACCCAGCCCAGAGTGCCACGTCCTGTCATTCCTTGGACACCTCCAGGGACGGTGACTCCACCACCTCCCTGGGCAGGTCCAAACCCTTTCCACGAAGAAATTCCTCCTGAGCGGTCACCTACCACTCTCCAAGAGAGATCTCCTTTCCCTTGGTGATGTCAAAGCCTCCTCTCTTCATCATGGCTTTCTGAAAGGAATACTGGCAACGAAACACAGGCAAGCGTCAGCACACGGTGACAGGCCAGCCCTGGGGACACGTGGGTGACAGCCAGGCCAGGAGCGGGGAAAAAACAGGGATATTAAAGTTGGTGACGGGGGAAAAAGCAAGGGAAAAACCCAAGGTCCCGCACTGCCGTGGTCCCGGGGGGCTGGGGGAGAGACAGAGTGACTCCTGCGGTCCCTTCAGCTCTGCCACGCCAGGAGATCTCGTCTTTTCCGACTCCAAAGGCACGGCCCGTGCCACAGGCACGAGAGGATGGCACCAGGTCCTCTGCCAGCGCGGCTCAGGTGGAGGGAGAGAGGCCAGAGACAGCGAGAGCAGAGTGAAAACCTCGGCGGGGCCGGGCAGCGCAACCCCCGCGTGCCGGGAGAACCGGCCCCGGAGCGTCTCCCCCACCTCAGCCTGTGTCTTCCAGAAATCTGCCTCCTTGGAGCTGTTCACCTCACAGTTAATGACCAGCACGTCCGGCAGGCAGCGGATGTTCCGGGTCTGCACCTGCGGGGAGAGGGGGGGACGTGGAAATGGGAGCCCCTGGGGAGGCTCCGAGCGGGATTTGGGACGTCCTCCCCTCCCCGGCTGCGCTCCTGGGGGCACTTCCAGGACAACGGAGCTCCAGCAGCTCCTGGGGGGTTTCTCCCTGCTGAATCCTTGCCCCTGTGAGAGGAATTCACAGAGCCCAGGAAATACCCCAGGGCTGCCAGCCAGGCCAGGAACCGAATCTCTGGCATCTGCTCAGGAGGTTCCCCGGTGACTAATGGAGAAACTGCCCCCCTCACGCCCCTGCCCCACAGCCCCTCGTGCCTGTGCCCCCTGCCAGGCTCACCGTGGGCTGGTATTTCTCACAGTTCTCACACCAGGCCTGCGTGTTCTGCTCCAAGCAGATGCTGCGCTTCAAAATCTGAGCGAACTCGTAATCCTTGGCTGGTTTTTCTGGAGGGAGAAAGGAGAATAACGTCACCTCCCCAACACGCAAACCTTGACCAGCTGAGCTCAGCCAAACCTCTGGGGTTTTCCTCACAACCACCAGCCAGAAGGTCAAGCCCCAAACGTGTCTTCCTGTAGCCAAAAGCTCGGCTGGTTGGAAACGCAACCCTGGAGCTGAGGCAGCTCCTGGCTGCAGGTGCGTTCCAGCTGGGAAAATCATGGATAACAAACCCCCACCCAGCTGAGGGTGCTGGGCCCTGCCCTTACCGGTGCTGTCGGGGTAGGAGAGGGTGAAGAGCAGCGTGGAGGACACACGGACGGTCTCCTTCCCGCAGCGGCACATGCTGCAGTTCTCCATCTCGCAGCTGAACAGCTGCCCGATGACAGAGCCCCCCGAGGAGCCAAAGCTGCTGGAAAAACAGCACTGGCATCAGCAGAAGCCCACAGATCCCTAAGGTGGGGACCCACTGCTCCCAAATTCCAGCAGATTTCGGGGAATCGGCCATCTGAGCAGTGCCAAATTTCCAAGCCCTTCTGGAAGCTCAGCTCTGTCCTCTGTAAAGCCTCGACCGTCCAAAAAGGTTTTAGGGGGGCAGAGGCTCAGCACAGGGTTCAAACATGGGGGGAGCTGCAGCTCCGGGTGTTCCCATGGATCCCTGAGGGTGTGAGGGGCAAGAAAGCTTCCCGAGGGATGGGTGGGGTCTCTGGGAACCAGCCCCCCTCCCCAGCTGGGTCATTCCCAGTCCTGTCCCCAGGCCAGCGCCTCACCTGCTGCCAGCCCCCCGGTAGGCCTGGGGTCCCTCCTGCTCCTGCGTCTCCTGGTGCAGCTGAGTGAGGATGAAACGGTTCCAGCTCTGAATGAGCCTCCCCAGGTTCACCTTCCCCGTGGCTTCGTCCGAGTCCGCCAGGATCAGCCCCAGCGCCGAAGCCTCCGGGATCGTGCGGAAAGCCCGCAAGAAGTTGCTTCCCTGGGGATGGGGCAAGAGCAACGCCGAGGTCAAGTGATGGGAGTTTCCACGCCGAGTGCCCCAGCACCACTCCCGTTCCTCTGCTGCCACCCCCGTGACCCTCCCCTGCAGCCAGGGGAATGGTGGAAAGCTGAGCTGGAGGGAGATGTCACCCAGGCCAGGACTCCTCAGCTCATCCCGAAAATTGCTGTGGGAAGCTGGAGCTGCCTGCAGCAGCACCCTGGGAGAGGTGCTCAGCCAACGTGGTTTGGGGGCTTTTGGCAGTCAGAAAAGGGGCACGAGGCTGGGGGGCTCCAGAAGGGGGCACGAGGTGGGTGACAGAGGGGACGTGGTGCAGCCTCAGACAGGCAGGGTATCAAATGAACGTAATTAGCTGAGAAATGACCCAGAGAATCACTCGGGAGGTGTGGGCAGCCCAGCCCAGCCCAGCCCAGCACGGACCTGGCAGGGGTCTCCTCGGGACAGGTCCAGCATGTGGAAGAGCAAGCCCAGCTCGCAGCCCAGGCAGAATTCCTTCTGGCACAGGTGGTTCTGGACCAGGCAGCGGACTGGCTCCAGGAAATAGAGCACCTGGCAGACACCCAGCAGTCAGGGGGGGTTCTGGGGGGGTCCACGGGGGTCTGGGTGGGCCCGGGGCAGCTCCCACCTGGATCATGCAGTTGCAGTAGGCGTTGGGAATGTGGGGCTCCAACCCCGCAAACAGCGTCTTGTTGTAATGCTTGAAGTCAAAATCCTCCAGCCCCAGCTTGGAGTATTTGATGGTGACCTGAGCAGAGATGTGACAGGTTCAACAAACACCTCCCCACGCCACGGGACCCCCGTGGGACCCCCGGTGCTCCCCACGGAGCCTTTTCTCCGTGCAGAGCAGCCCCCCAAGGCCACCACCTTCCTGTACTTCTTGGCCACCCTGTAGAGGTGCGGCTCCTCCTCACGCCCGATCGGGGACTCGGGGACTTGGCTGAAGTTGTCAAACTCGTTGTCCATCTCCTTTAACCGATAAGGAATCTGCGAGCAGGGAGAGAGGAGGGACGAGCAGCTGAAGGCTGAGGCGGGGAGAAGCCCCACGAGTGACTCCCGGGCTTTCCTGCCTCCCTGAATGAGCAAAGGGATCCACCAGAACGGAGCGGGGCCCTCCCTGGAGCTGCACGAGGCCTCCACACTTTCCTGCTCACGGGGATTTGTCACTGTGGGAAACCACAGGGCAGTGTTTTCCCAAGGGCGAGGGACGTGCCATGAACTTCCCAACCGGACAGCTCAGACCTTCCCTGCCCAGAGCCACGGAGGGGATGGAAGTGGGAAAACTCCATCCCTCTCCCTGCTCAAGAGAAGCTCAGACCTCCAAACTACACCTGCAACATCCCATGGGTGGGAATCTCACCTCTCATCCCAGTCCCTGAAAACCTCGGGGATCCCTCAGCACGCAGAGAGCTCTGTCCCTTCCCGGGCTGCAGAGCTCCACCCTCCCAAAATCCCCTCCTGGGAGCTGGTACCTGGTTCCGGAGCTTGGTCCTGGGGTTTGGGGCGTAGCCGATGAACCCCACTTTCTTCATGGTGCGCAGAATCTCGGGATCGACCGGGGGGGCTCGCCTGGAGACACCCCCCGAGTCAGAGCAGCATCTCCCACCCACCCAAGGATCCCCTGGGTGTGCTCAGGGACCCACCCTGAGGGTGCTCCTGAGGGTTCCCCCCCGCTCAGCCCTTCCCCAGGTTCAATTTTGTCTTGGTTTGAGACAAGTTTAGGAGGGACAAGTTTGGGTTTTCCGTGCCAACAAGGGACGTGCCAGGGCAGCAGCGCTGAGCACAGGGGTGTTGAGGGGCAGGAAGAGGGAAAAGGAGATTCCACACAGGCAGAGCAGAGCCAGGATCCCACCGGGATCTCCCCACCAGCGAGAGGGAGGTCGGACCACGTCCCACCACCCTCACACCTGCCCGGTCACTGCAGGGAACTCATCTGGCATCTCCCAGGGCAGGTGAGCAGGAAGGAATGGACTCTACCAGAGCCAGCTTTCCCGTGCTTTTCCCAGGTTATTTCAGCGGGAGAGGCCGGGAATTACCGCGGCGCCGGGGCGGAGTTGGCGGCGGGCCAGTCGGAGAGCAGCGCGTCGCTGGTCAGCGGCACCGGGATGAGCGACAGCGGCACCAGGTCCTGGTTCCAGTCCAGGTGTGGCAGCGTGTCCACCATGCAGGGCAGGGCGAAGTCGGTCTCCCGGGAATAGGCGTTGAAGGTCACCTCCGGGGAGTCGGCCCAGAGGTGGACGCAGCCCTCGGAGTCGCCGAAGGCCAGGGCCTGCTTGCTGGCCGACACGTCGAAGGTCATGATGAGCGGCCCCACGGTGTTCACGTGGAAGATGTCGGCGGGGTTGGCCAGCCCGGTGGGCTCACAGAACTGGCACTGGCCTGGAGGGAGGGAAAAGTGGGATAATGGGGCACTGGGAGCCAGGGTGGGAATCAGGACGTGGTGACACGCAGGCCTCACGCCACTGGAAGCGGCTGGACACGGGGCAGCAGCGCTCGGACAGCCACCATGGAATATCCTGAGCGGGAAGGGACCCTCAAGGACCAAAGTCCAACTCCTGGCCCTGTGCAGGACAACCCCAAAAGTTCCTCAAATTCCCAAATTCCAACAGCTGAGAGCATTGTCCAAACACTCCCTGACCTCCAGAATCATGGAATATCCTGAGCTGGAAGAGACCCACAAGGATCAAAGTCTAATTCCTGTCCTTGCACGAGACAACCCCAAAACCTCCCCAATCCCCAAATCCCAACAGCTGAGAGCGTTGTCCAAACACTCCCTGACCTCCAGAATTATGGAATATCCTGAGCTGGAAGGGACCCACAAGGATCATCGAGTCCAACTCCTGGCCCAGCACAGGACAATCCCAGAAGTTCCCCAAATCCCCAAATCCCAACACCTGAGAGCATTAAGGACTTGAGAGCATTGTCCAAGCGCTCCCTGGTCTCTGGAATCATGGAATATCCTGAGCTGGAAGGAACCCACAAGGATCAAAGTCCAACTCCTGTCCTTGCACAGGACACTCCAAAATCCCACCCAGTCCCTGGCAGCGCTGTCCAAACCCTCCCGGAGCTCTGGCAGCCTCGGGGCCATGCCCAATCCTTGGGGAGCCTGGGCAATGCCCAACCACCCTCTGGAGGAAGAACCTTTTCCCAAAATCCAGCCTAAACCCCCTCTGCCACAGCTCCAGCTGCTCCCTCAGGTCCTGTCACTGTCCCAGAGAGCAACGTGAGGAAGTTGTGAAGTCTCCCCTCATCCTCCCCCTGCTCCAGCCTGAATCCCACGGGATTCAACCCCGACCTTGGGGACACGGTGACAAAGCCAGAGCTGCCCGCACCTGTCTGGGAGATGATGGCCAGGCGGGAGGTGTAGGTGGGGATGAAGCGGAGGAAGAAGGGGTCGATGTGGACCTGCAGGGGGGTGGTGGCCCGCATCATGCGCAGGTCGTAGACCTTGAGGAAGCGGTCGCAGGCCAGGCCGTTCATGCGGCTGGAGAAGCCGCAGGTCACCAGCAGGTTCCCGTGCACGTCGAAGTCGGACAAGCTCCCGGAGTAGGCGTCGAACTCGTGCTCCACCACGAAGGTGCGCAGGTCGCGCAGGGACACCTGCGAGGGGAACGTCCTGGAGCGTCCAGGAGCTCCGGGAAGAGCCCCCGCTGCCAGGATCTCCCTCCCCGCACAGGCGTTACCTTGCCCGAGGTGTGCCCGCAGAAGAAGAAGCGGTTGGATTGCCTCATGATGGTGATGCCGGGCACCTCCACGGTGTACTGGGAAGGAGGCGGGAAGAGCGGGGATGAGCAGGGACGGATCCCAGAGCTAAAAGCTCCAGGGAGCAGCCCCCCGGCCCGGCCGCACCTTCTGCGTCTCCTGCACGGTGTTGAGGTCGATCTCGAGGACGTGGTTCTGCAGCCCGGCCACGAGCAGGGTGCTGTTGTCCGTCAGCAGGAGGCTGTGCATGTCCTCGGATTCATCCATGCTGGGGACAGGCGGGACACGCTCAGGCTCCTGCCCGGCTCCGGGAGGGAGCGGGGAAGGGATGGAGGGGCCAGAAGCGCTCACAGGTAGTCGAAAATGATGAGGCCGCCGCGGGACATGTACTTGAGGTTGGTTTTGGTGAGGAACAGGACGCCGTTCTCCAGGCTCTGGATCTGGCGGATGTCGTCGCTGCTGTTCACCTGGAAGGAGGAGTAGCGCTCCAGCGTCGGCCCGAAGAAGGAAGTGGCGTGGCCCTAAAAGCAGAGGGGACAGGGATGTCACAACCCCGCGTGTCCCAGCGGGTGTGACAACGGCTGAGCGTGGCTTTGTCCTCTGCCAGCTCCCAGCTTTTCCAGGTTATGGGGGCCATTCCTGGCCCTCCCGGGTGCCCCAAACCAGGGAAGGCAGCTCAGACTTTTCCTTGGATGCAGACACCAGTAAAAAATCCCAGCACAACCCCACAGCAGCGATACGGGAAGCAGTGAGAGATCCATGCTCCGAGAGTTTACGTGGGCAGGTAAAGAGGGAAAGGTTTTAAACCAAAAGAGGAAACTTAGATGGGATATTGGGATGAAATTCCTCCCTGGGAGGGTGGTGAGGCGTTGGAATGGATTTCCCAGAGAAGCTGTGGCTGCCCCCAGATCCCTGGAAGTGTCCAAGGCCAGGCTGGAGGGGGCTTGGAGCAGCCTGGGACAGTGGAAGGTGTCCCTGCCCGTGGCAGGGGGTGGGATGGGATGAGTGTGGGTCAACCTGGAGAAGGGAAGGCTCCAGGGAGACCTTGGGAGTCCCTTCCAGTGCCTAAAGGGGTTCCAGGGAGACCTTGGAGTCCCTTCCAGTGCCTAAAGGGGCTCCAGGGAGACCTTGGAGTCCCTTCCAGTGGCTAAAGGGGCTCCAGGAGAGCTGGAGAGGGACTTTGGACACAGGCAAGGAGTGATGGGACACAGGGAATGGCTTCACAGCGACACAAGGCGGGGTTAGGCGGGATTTTGGGAAGAAATTCCTCCCTGTGAGCGTGGTGAGGTGCCGGAATGGACTTCCCAGAGGATGCCCAAGGCCAGCTCGGATGGAGCAACCTGGGCTAGCGGGACGTGGGTGGAACCGGACGAGCTTCCCTCTCCCTCCCAACCCGCCCCATTCTCCGATCCCACGGAATCCCGCTCCCCCAGGCACCCCACGCGCGCGTACCCCGTGGTTCCCGACCCACAGCATCTCCTCGTGCAGGTCGAAGTGGGACACGGAGACGGGCACGCCGACCTCGGAGACGGCCGTGTGCAGCTCGCTGTACATGCCCTCCATCAGGTGCACCTGATCCGGCACCGCCATCCCCTCCAGGGACACCCCCTCGGGATCCAGCTCCACCAGGCTGGGGTTCAGGTGGGCATCCAGCACCGGGTCCAGCGCGGGGTGCAGTGGCGGCGCGTACTCGGCCAGGGAGGGGTTGAGTCCTTCGAAATTCATGGTGGATCCCTTGGCCTTCAGGGGAGGAGAAGGAACTGAGGTGGCCGCCCGGGAACGCCCGGACTTCTCGGAATCCGGGACCGCCTGCGGGGATGGGAATGGCAGCGGGAATCTCCGGGGGGGAAGGGGGTGAGGTGCAGGGTAAAGTCCCTTCCCCGGGGTGTGCTCAGAGCCCCGGCACGGCCGGGAGCTGCCGGGGGAAGGGGCCTGAGGTGGTCCCTGGGTATTGGGCAGGGGTGCCAGGGCACTGGGCAGGGGTCCCTGGGCACCTGACAATGGTCCCTGGGTATTGGGCAGGGGTCCCTGGGCACCGAGCAGTGTCCCAAGGGACCAGGCAGTGGTCCCTGGGCACCAGGCAATGGTCCTTGGGCACCGGACAGAGGTCCCTGGGCACCGGGCAGTGGTCCCTGGGCACCGGACAGAGGTCCCTGGGCACCGGGCAGTGTCCCAAGACACCGGACAGAGGTCCCTGGGCACCGGGCAGGGGTCCCTGGGTATTGGGCAGGGGTCCCTGGGCACCGAGCAGCGTCCCAAGGCCCCGGACAGAGGTCCCTGGGCACCGGACAGAGGTCCTTGGGCACCGGGCAGTGGTCCCTGGGCACCGGGCAGCGGTCCCTGGGCACCGGGAAGCAGCCCAGGGTACTGGGCAGTGGTCCCAGAGCACCGGGCAGCCTCCGGGGAACCAGGCAGTGATCCCGTGGCACCGGGCAGCCTCCCGGGGAGCCAAACCGGGCCGCTTGTGGAGCTCGGGGCCCCGCCCGGGCCCCGCCCCGCCCCACCCCCGGGGCTCCGGGCCAGCTCCGCACCCGCCGCCTTTATCTCCGCGGGCCGACACCGAACGCGCCGGCGGGATCGGCGGTATCGGCGGCCGCAGTCCCGGGCGAGGCCGGGCGGGGAACGGGGGGCCCGGCCCGAGCGGCCGCTGTCACCGAGCCCGGTGCCGCCACCCGCAACCCGCCGCGCGCGCCGTTACCGAGCCGCCGCGGGCAGAGCCGCGCCGGGGCCGCGCTCCCGGGCTCGTCCCGCTGCGCCGCCGCGGCCGGGCCGGGGCCGAGGCCGCTCCCGCCGTCGCTACGGCAACCGCGCCCCCTGCCCGGTAAACCGGGCCCGCCCCGCGCCGCCGGCCAATGGCAGCGCCGAGCGCCGAGCGCCGGCCAATCAGCGCCCGAGGGGAGCGGGACTAAGCGGCGCGGCGGGACGGGGCGGCGCACGGGACAAAAAGGCTGAGCTCGGCTGGTTCGCGGCGGGGGAGCCCCCGGGGAAGCCCCGGGACCCCCCGGGCACCGCTGAGACCCCCGGGCGCTGCCGGTCCGGGCGGCGTCTGCGGCCTGTGGGCTCCCGCGGGTGTCACGCGGCGTCCCCGGACACCCTAGGAGGTCTCACGGTGTCCCACGGGTGTCACAGAGCAGCCCGCGGCATCCCCCGGTGCCCGCGGGTGTCGCGCAGCGTCCTCTGGCACCCCGCGGGGTCCCGAAGTGTCCCCAAATGTCCCGCGGTGTCCCTTGGCATTCCACAGCGCCCACTGGGGTCCCACGAGGTCCCACAATGTCCCACGGCGTCCCCTGGCACCCCACGGGACCCCAAAGTGTCCCCAAAAGTCCCAACGTCCCCCCAGAGTCCGCTGGCATTTCACAGTGTCCATTGGTGTCCCACCGCGTCCCCTGGCACCCCACAGGATCCCAAAGTGTCCCCAAATGTCCCACAGTGTCCCACGCAGCCTCCTGGTACCCCACAGGGTCCCACAACGTCCCCCGGGATCCCCTGGCACCCCGCTGGGTTCCACCGCGTCCCAAATGTCCTACAGCGTCCCTTGCACTCCCCTGGCACCCCACAATGTCCACCAGCGTCCCGCAGGGTCCCTCAGTGTCCCACGGGTTCCCTCAGTGTCCCACGATGTCCTTCAGTGTCCCATGGTGTCCCTCAGTGTCCCTCAGGGTCCCTCAGTGTCCCACGATGTCCCTCAGGGTCCCTCAGGGTCCCTCACTGTCCCTCGATGTCCCTCACTGTCCCTCGGTGTCCCTCGATGTCCCTCAGTGTCCCACGGGGTCCCTCACTGTCCCATGGGGTCCCTCAGGGTCCCTCAGTGTCCCACGATGTCCCTCAGTGTCCCTCGGTGTCCCTCAGTGTCCCTCAGTGTCCCATGGGGTCCCTCACTGTCCCACGGGGTCCCTCTGTGTCCTCCAGCCCGAATCCCCGGGGCTCCCACGGCGCCCGACGAGATCCCAAAGTGTCCCCAAACGCCCCGCAGTGTCCCCGCCCCGGTCCCCCCCCCCGTCCCGGAGCCAGGCGCAGACACGGCGCCGGTGCCCGCGGCGCGCCCGGTGCCCGGGGAAGGCCGGGGGCAGCCCCGGCGGGCGGAGCGGGAAGCGCCGGAGCCGCCCCGTCGGGGCCGCCGAGATTGCGGCGTCGCGGGCAGCACGTCCCGGTGCCGGGGGACACCGAGGGGACACCGAGGGGACACCGAGGGGACACGCGGGGAACACCGGATTGCCCACACGGGCACACGGGAGGGGGGACACGCGGGGGATCCACCGAGGTGACACCGCCGCGGGCTCCCCGGTGCGCCCGCCGGGGCAGCCCTGGTGCAGCGAGGGGGGGTCCCGGTGCCGGTGCCGGTGTCGGTGTCGGTCCCTCCCATCCCGCTGGGCGCGGAGCCGCCAGGAACTGCCCCGGGTTTTCCTGCCCGTCTCATCCCATCCCGTCCCGTCCCGGTGCAGAGCGGAGCGCAGCCCGGGGACCCCGGCCCGGTATCGGTTCTGCTTTCGAGGGGCGGCGGCTGCGGCGATGATTTCGCAGGGGCGGGAGCCACCTGCCCGGGATTCCCCACCTGCCGCCGCCCCATAAGAGCCCGGTGGCGGCCCCGGTGCAGGCACACACCGACCTTCGATGGCTCCGCTCCGCCGCCTCCGCCTCTGCCTCTGCCTCGCTCTGCTGCTGCCGCCTCCCGCGGCACCGGCACCGGCACCGGCACCGGCACCGGGCCGCCGCCCCGACTGGGCCGCCTGCAGGATCCTCTCCCGGGAGCTGTCGCGGCTGCTGGCGGCCGCCAATGAGCCGCCCTCGGCGCTGGTGAGCGCGGGGGGCTCGCCCGGGGCCACCGGGAAGCACCGGGAAGCACCGGGGGAGGGGAGTTCGGGGGGCATCGCGGCGAGGGTTGGACCGAGGGTACCGGGGTCCCCCGGGGGTACCGGGACACGTGGGGACCCCGCTGCCTCCCTGCTCCAGGAGGGGATGCAGCTGATGGAGGAGGACCCCCAGAATTGGCCCCCCCGGATCCGCTGCAGCGATTCCTGTGACCCCCTCACGCTGGAGAGCAACAACACGGTACCGGCGGCTGCGGGGGGCGACCGGGGGGCGACCGGGGGTGGCTGCGGGGCTCAGGGGGGCCCAGGGGTGCTGGGGGGATCACAGGGATGCTGAGGGTGCCTGGGGGTCCCAGAGACATCTGGGGTTCAAAGGATGCTGAGAGATTTTCCTGGGGTTCCCAAGGATGGCTGGAGGTCCCAGGAATGCTGAGGGTGCTTGGGGGTCCCAGGGATGTACCTGGGGGTCCCAGGGATGTCTTGGGGTCCCAAGGATGTCTGGGGGTCCCAGGAATGCTGAGGGTGTTTGGGGGTCCCAGGGATGTATCTGAGGGTCCCAGGGATGTCTGGGGGTCCCAGGGATGCTGAGGGTGCCCGGGGGTCCCAGAGATATCTGGGGTTCAAGGGGATTTTCCTGGGGTTCCCAAGGATGGCTGGAGGTCCCAGGAATGCTGAGGGTGCCTGGGGATCCCAGGGATGTATCTGGGGGTCCCAGGGATGCTCAAGGATGCACCTGAGGGTCCCGGGGGTGCCTGGGGGTCCCAGGGATGTACCTGGAGGGGTCCCCGAGATGCTGAGGGATGCGCCTGGATGTCCCGAAGGGGTCTCAGGAGTGCTGTGGGATGTACCCGGGGGTCTCAGATGTGTCCGGGGGAAGGGTCCAAGGGATGCTCTGGGGGTCCCAGGGGTTGCTCGGAGGTCCCAGAGATGCTGAGGATGCACGTGGGGGTCCCTGGGGGGTCCCGGGGGTGTCTGGTGGTCCCGGGGATGTCTGAGGATGCACCTGGGACCACCTGGGGTCCCTGGATATTTGGGGTGGATTTGGGGGGTCCCTGGGGTTGTTTGGGGGTCCCGGGAATGCTGAGGATGCACCTGGGGGTCCCGAGAATGTCTGGGGGTCCCAGAGATATCTGGGGGATGCACCTGGAAGTCCCAGGGGTGTCTGCGGGTCCCGTGGATGCTGGGGATGCACCTGGGGGTCCCAGGGGTGCCTGGAGACCCCAGGGATGCTGGGGAATGCGCCTGGGGGTGTCTGGGGGTCCCAGGGGGTCCCGGGAATATCTGAGGGATGCATCTGGGGGTCCCAGGGGTGCCTGGGGGTCCCTGGGGTTGTCTGGGGGTCCTGAGGATGCTCGAAGATGCACCTGGGGGTCTCAGGGGTGTCTGGGGGTCCCGAGGATGCTCAAAGATGCACCTGGGCGTCCCAGGGGTGTCTGGGGGTCCCAGAAGCGCCTGGAGGTCCCGGGGATGTCAGAGGGTCCCGTGGATGCTGGGGATGCACCTGGGGGTCCCAGAGGTGTCTGGGGGTCCCGGGGATGCTCAAGGATGCACCTGGGGGTCCCAGGGGTGCTGAGGGATGTGCCTGGGGGTCCCAGGAATGCTCGAGGATGCACCTGGGGGTCCCAGAGGGGTCCCAGCCATGCCGAGGGACTCGCCCGCGGTTCCCAAGAGCGCCCGGGGGGTCTGGAAGGTGCCGGGAGGGTCCGGGGAGGGTCCCGGCTCCCCGTGTGACCCCTGCCCGCTGCCCGCAGCGCTGCCTGCACCGGATCCGCCAGGCGCTGCAGCACTACCGGGACCTGCTGGGCTCCGACATCTTCCGGGAGCAGCCGCAGCCCCGGCTGGAGACCACCATGGAGCAGCTGCTGCGCCACGTCCAGGTCAGGGCCCTGAATTCTGGGGGTCCCCAAACCCTTTGCAGTGAATTTTGGGGGTCCCCAAACCCTTTGCGGTGAAGTTTTGGGATTCCCAGCCCCTTTTTAGGTCGATTTTGAGGCTCCCAAAGGTCTTTGGGGAGGATTTTGGGGGTCCCAGACCGCTTTTAGGGGAATTTCTGGGGGTCCCAAACCCCTTTGCAGTGAATTTTGGGGGTCTCCAAACCCTTTGCGGTGAAGTTTTGGGATTCCCAGCCCCTTTTTAGGTCGATTTTGAGGCTCCCAAATGTCTTTGGGGAGGATTTTGGGGGTCCCAGGCCGCTTTTAAGGGAATTTTGGGGGGCCCAAAGGTCTTTGGGGAGGATTTTGGGGGTCCCAGACCGCTTTTAGGGGAATTTTGGGGGTCCCAAGACCCCCAGGAGGAAACTTTGGGGGTCCCCAAACCCTTTTTGGGTGAATTTTGGGGGCTCCCTGGATATTTGGGCTGAATTTTGGGGTTCCCAGGACCTCTGGATGGAATTTTGGGGGGTGTCCCTGGCTATTTGGGGAGGATTTTGGGGCTCCCTGGATATTTGGGGTGAATTTAGGGGGCCCCAGGACCCCTGGATGGAATTTTTGGGGAGGATATTTGGGGAGGATTTTGGGGGAGTCCCTGGATATTTGGGGTGAATTTTGGGGTTCCCAGGACCCCTGGATGGAAGTTTGGGGAGGATATTTGGGGAGGATTTTGGGGGGAGTCCCTGGATATTCGGGGTGAATTTTAGTGGAGCCCATCCCCGAATCCCAAACCCCTTTTGGGGTGAATTTTTGGGATTCCCATCCCCTTTTCGGTCAATTTCGGTGCTCCCCAGCCCTCTTTTAGTGGTGAATTTCGATGCTCCCCACACCCTTTTTTTGGGGGGGGGAGTGGGGTGGGATTTTTCCGGGGACACCGCCACCCCCTCCGTGTCCCCACCCACCTGACCGCGCTGTCCCCCCCCACAGGAGGGTCCCGGCCGCCCCCCCCGGCCCCCCACGACCCCCACCAAGGCCTGGGCGCGCCCGTTCCAGCGGCACCTGGCCCTGAAGCGGCTCCGCTCCTTCGCCGCCGTCATCGGCCGCGTCTTCAACCACGGCGCCCGCTGAGCCCCCCCGCCCCCCCCGGAGGCTCCGGACCACCCCCTCCCCTATTTATTCCCCCTCTCCCCGACCCCCGACCCCCCCTTTATTTATTCCCCCTCCCCCGAGGGGTTATTTATGCGCGACACCCCCTTAATTTATCTCGGCTATTTATGGATTTCTAATAAAGGTCCGATGGACACGAGGCCGGCGGCTCCTGCACCTGGGGGTCCCCGGGGGTGTTTGGGGGTCCCCGGGATGTCTGAGGGATGCGCCTGGGGGTCCCCGAGGGTGTTTGGGGGTCCCGGAATGCTGAGGGATGCGCCTGGGGGTCCTGGAGGTGTCTGGGGATCCCAAGGGTGCCTGGGGTTCCCAGGGATGCTCAAGGATGCACCTGGGGGTCCCAGGGATGCGTTTGGGGGTCCCCGGGGGTACCTGGGGGTCCCGGGGATGTCTGGGGGATGCGCCTGGGGGTCCCCGGGGGTGTTTGGGGGTCCCGGAATGCTGAGGGATACGCCTGGGGGTCCTGGAGGTGTCTGGGGATCCCAAGGGTGCCTGGGGTTCCCAGGGATGCTCAAGGATGCACCTGGGGGTCCCGGGGATGCTGAGGGATGCCCCTGGGGGTCCCAGGCATGTCTGGTGGTCCCAGGGATACTGAGGGATGCACCTGGGGGTCCTGGGAATGTCTGGGGGTCCCAGGGGTGCTGAGGGATGCACCTGGGGGTCCTGGGAGTGTCTGGGGGTCCCAGGGATGCTGAAGGATGCACCTGGGGGTCCTGGGAGTGTCTGGGGGTCCAGGGGAGTCTGGGGGATGCACCTGGGGGTCCCGGGGATCCCGCGGGCAGCGGGGGGGTGGGAAGGGGTTTATTTACAGGGAAGGGGCCGGGGAGGGGTCACTGGAAGTCGCTGGCGTCGATGTGGAGCGGGGGGAAGTCGGTGGAGAAGAGGGAGGAGCTGACGGCGGGCAGGGCCGAGTCCTCGGACTGCGGCAGGAACGGGTCGTGCTGGTCCAGGAGCGCGGCGCTGCCTGCGGTGGGGACAGCGCCAAGGGGACAGCTCAGAGCCGAGAGGACAGCTCAGTGCCGAGGGGACAGCTCAGAGCCGAGAGGACAGCTCAGCGCCGAGGGGACAGCACCGAGGGGACAGCTCAGAGCCGAGGGGACAGCTCAGCACCGAGGGGACAGCTCAGCACCGAGGGGACAGCGCCGAGGGGACAGCTCAGCACCGAGGGGACAGCACCGAGGGGACAGCTCAGTGCTGCGGGGACAGCTCTGTCCCCACCCCAGCCCCGCCACTCACCGGGGCTCAGCTGGAAGCTCCCGTCCAAGCTCTCCACCATGCTGGGCATCAGCTCCACCGCCTCCAGCGTCCCCAGCATCCCCAGTGCCCCCGACTCCGGCTCCAGCCCCTCGAGCGACTGCAGCAGCTCCTGCATGTCCTGGCTCCCGGCCAGCAGCTCCAGGCCCCTCAGCTCCGGTGGCAGCGTCCCCTGCTGCTCCTCGGGGACCTGCGGTGGCTCCGCGGCCCCCGGCACCGGCCGCAGCGTGCCCAGCCCCGCGGGCAGCACCGGCACAGTCCCCGCGGCCCCCGGTGCCACCTGCAGCGTCCCCTGCATGTCGGGGACCCCCGATGCCACCTGCTCCAGGCTTTGGGGCCGTGCTTGCAGCATCCCCAAGCCCATGGGCTGTAGGGTTCCCGGGCTTGTGGCCACCCCGTGGAGGGTCCCCAAGTTCCCAGGGGTGACCTGTGGTATCCCCGGGCTTGTGGTCACCATGTGCAGTGTCCCTGGGCTTGTAGCCACCACCTGAGGGGTCCCCAAGCTCCCAGGGGTGACCTGTGGTATCCCCGGGCTTGTTGCCACCATCTGAGGGGTCCCCAAGTTCCCAGGGGTGACCTGCAGTGTCCCTGGGCTCGTGGCCACCCCGTGGGGGGTCCCCAAGTTCCCAGGGGTGACCTGTGGTATCCCTGGGCTTGTGGCCACCACCTGAGGGGTCCCTGGGCTCGTGGTCACCCCGTGGGGGGTCCCCAAGTTCCCAGGGGTGACCTGTGGTATCCCCGGGCTTGTGGCCACCACCTGCAGTGTCCCCGGGCTCGTGGCCACCCCGTGGGGGGTCCCCAAGTTCCCAGGGGTGACCTGCAGTGTCCCCAAGCTCAGGGGCAGTGGCAATGCCAGGCCACCAGCCTGCTGTGCCCCCTGCCCTCTGGGCTGCAGCTGCAGCGTCTCCAGGTTTTCCGTGGCCACCACCAGCTCCTCTTCCGTCTGCCACTTGCTGGGCTGCCTGCAGGGAGGGACAGGCAACGGGGGCCGGCATCGGGGTCAGGGGATCCCCCCCTGTTCCCGTGGGGCCACGGAGGGACCCCGGTGTCCCCACAGCCCCTCCTCACCTGGAGGAGACGCGGATGAGGCGCCGGTTCAGGTATTTCTGGGACTCGGTCAGCGTCCCTGGGGACAAAGAGGGTGGTCAGGGGGTGGCGAGCTGTGACATCCCAGGCCGTGCCAGGCCGTGCCAGGCCGTGCCAGGCCGTACCCTCCTGCCTCTGGCTGTAGTAGGGCCCGAAAGCCTCGTCGCGGGCGGTGTCGGGGTACAGGTACTTGAGGGGGTTCTCGGGAATGTTCTCCTCCATCATCATCTGGTAGTCGCGGATGATGTCGGGCAGCGCCAGCGACACCAGCTCCGAGGCCGTGTAGGGATCCACGGCGTGGAAAGTGGGGGATCCTGCGGGCGGGGGGGGCACGGCGGGGGTCAGCGGGGTGGGTGGGGGGCTCGGGGCTGCACCCCGGGGGCGCGGGAAGGGTCGCTGACCTCTCTCGTGGTGCTCCACCCAGGTGAAGGTGACGCCCCCGAGGACGCTCTCGCTGAAGCGCAGCAGGAACGTCCCGGTCCGCTTGGACTTGAGCAGTTTCTTCTCTTGTTTGCGGCTCATGAAGCCCAGGATGAGGCTGGGGGCGGCACCGTCAGCCCCGCTGGCCCCCCCAGGACCCTCCCCGGCCCCCCGGCCCTGCTCCTACCCGTCCTTCCAGAGCTGCTTGAGGTGCTCCTGCAGCAGCCCCAGGATCCCGTCCAGCCAGGCCCAGAAGGAGAAGCCGGCGGCTCCGTCCTGCGGGAGAGCGTGGGACATGGGGACGTGGGGGGACACGGGGGGACAGGGCCATGAGGGGGTGTTGGGACATGGGGGGACACAGGGGAACAAGGCCATGGACAGGACAGGGCCATGAGGGGGTGTTGGGACACGGGGATGTGAGGGGACAGAGAGGGACAGGGCCATGAGGGGGTGTTGGGACACGGGGACATGGGGGGACACAGGGGGACACAGGGGGACAGGGCCATGGACGGGACAGGGCCATGAGGGGGTGTTGGGACATGGGGACGTGGGGGGACACAGGGGGACAGGGCCATGAGGGGGTGTTGGGACATGGGGGGACACAGGGGGACAGGGCCATGAGGGGATGTTGGGACATGGGGGGACACTGGGGGACAGGGCCACGGATGGGACAGGGGACAAGGCCACAGTGGGGTGGGGCCATGGCGGGGGGACAGGTGGGACAGGGCCATGAGGGGACAAGGCCACAGAGGGACAAGGGGGAACAGGGTCACAGGGGGACAGGGATGTGGGGGGACAAGAAGGACAGGGCCATGGGGGGATGAGAAGGACAGGACCATGAAGGGACAGCTGGGACAGGGCCAGCAGGGGACAAGGCCATGAGGGGACAGCTGGGACAGGGCCATGAGGGGACTGGGCCATGGTGGGACAGGGCCATGAGGGGGCTGAGGGGACAGGGCCATGAGGGGACAGCTGGGACAGGGCCAGCAGGGGACTGGGCCATGGTGGGACATGGGCTGAGGGGACAGGGCCACGGGGGGATGAGGAGAACAGGGCCATGAGGGGACAGGGCCATGAGGGGATGACAGGACAAGGCCACAGAGGGGAACAGGGTCATGGAAGGACAGGGCCATAAGGGGACAGCTGGGACAGGGACACGAGGGGATGGGGCCGCTGGGGGATGAGAGGGACAAGGCCATGGGGAGAGAGGGGACAAGGCCACAGAGGGACAGGGCCATGAGGGGACAGCTGGGACAGGGCTAGGGGGGGATGGGGCCATGAGGGGACAGGGCCATTGGGAGACAAGAGGGACAGGGCCATGGGGAGACCGGGAGACAGGACCACAGGGGGAACAGGGCCATGGGGACATGGGGACAGAGGGGACAGGGCCATGGGGACAGAGGGGACAGGCCCTACTCACCTTTGAGAACTTGGGCCAGGCCACGGCGCTGTCCGGTGACGGCTTCGAGCCTTTGAGGGGAGAGCAGGGTGAGGGGGGCAGTGCAGCCTTGTCCCTCCATGTCCCTCCCGTGTCCCTCCCGTGTCCCCCCCGTGTCCCCCCAGGTCCCGGCCTTACCCAGCAGTTTCTCGGCCAACATGAGCAGGTTCTCCCGGCTGAGCCCCCGCTCGGCCACGCTCTCGAACTGCCAGCTCAGCACCTCGGCCAGCCGGGGCCACGGGGCCGGCGGCGGGGACGAGAAGAACTGCTGGGCCTGGGGGACACGGGGGGACACGGGGTGAGCGGGGACGGGGACATGGGGAGGGGATGGGGACACGGGGGGACATGGGGTGAGCGGGGACAGGGGGACATGGGGAGGGGATGGGGACAGGAGGACACGGGGTGAGCAGGGATGGGGACATGGGCAGGGGATGGGGACATGGGGGGAGACGGGGGGACACGGGCAGGGGACGGGGACATAGGGAGGTGATGGAGACATGGAGAGGGGACAGAGACGTGCACTGGAGAAGGGGATGGGGACATGGGGAAGGGACAGAGACGTGCACTGGAGAAGGGGACAGGGATGGGACAGGGACCAGGGGCAGGACAGGGACCAGCAGGTGGGGACACGTGACAGGGAGTGGAGTCCAGCAGATGGGGACTGGGGTAGGGGACAGGGATGGGACAGGGACCAGGGGATGGGGATCAGGGAATGGGGACACGTGGCAGGGACCAAGGACGTGCATCAAAGCACGGGATGGGACAAGGACTGAGGACGAGGACAAGAAGCAGGGCAGGGGACGGGGACCAGGGGACAACCAGGGACAGGGACCTGGGACAGGACACCAGGACGGGACCAGGAGAGGAGCAGGGACAGGGACGGGACAAGGACCAGCACAGGGGGACACGAGGCAGGGCTGGCACAGGGCCGGGGGGTCCCGCTCGCCTTGGGGTCAGAGCTGAGCATGTTGAACCAGAGGATGGAGGCCCAGGCGCTGGAGAACTGGTTGTTGTTGGAGATGATGATGAAGGGCAGCGTGGTGGTCTGGGGTCGGGAGGGGACAGGGGTCAGGCTGGCCGTCCCCAGCCCCCCTGGCCGTCCCCAGCCCCTCTGGCCATCCCCAAGCCCCCCAGGACCCCCAGCCCTCACCTCCAGCTCCAGCTCCAGCCCGCAGTAGGCGTAGGCCAGCGTGAAGGTGATGAGGTGCAGCTCCTCTGTCACGACCAGGGGACCCTGTGGGGAGGTGGCACCGCTGTCACCGCCTGTCCCCGGCCCCCCCCGCGCCCCCCCGGCCCCCAACCCGCACCCACCTCGCCGCTGGTGCCTTTGCCCTTGCCGGACCTGCTGTCCTTCTGCTCCTTCAGCGTCTGTGGGGACGGCAGGGTCAGCCCGGGGCGGGGGCCGGGGCTGGGCAGGGTCCTCACCCCGCTCCCTGCCCCGGGGTGGGGGGGACTTGGGGGTCTGGGGGGGGTCCCTACGAGGTACTGGAAGTCGCAGACCAGCCCCTCCTGGGGACTGTCCCCGGCCAGGAGCGTTTTGCTGCTCGACGTGAGGATGTTGAACCGGCGGAACCTGCGGGGCAGACGCGCGGGTGGGAGGGGGGTCGGGACCCCCGCGAGGGCACAGCCCCGGTGCACGTGGGGGGGGGCCAGGACCCCTTGGGGGGGGCTGTGGGTGGGGGCCGGGACCCCTGGGGGGGGGCTGTGGATGGGGGCCGGGACCCCCCCCAGGGATGCAGGGTGGGGGTCAGGACACCCCTCAAGGGCTGGGGTTGGGGTCAGGACCCCCTCAGTGTTGCAGGTGGGGGTCAGGATACCCCTCAGGGGCTGGGGGTCAGGACCCCCCAGTGTTGCAGGTAAGTAGGGATCGATCGCCGCTCCAGCTCTGGCACGCTGGATGCGGACGTGTCGGCCTGGGGAAGGGATGGTCAGTCAGGGAAGAGACCCCCCCCCGAGGTGGCACCCCCATCTCCACCCCCCAGCAGAGCCCGGAGCACCCCACCTCCTCCTCCCGGCGGGATCTGCGCCCCCGGGTCTCCTCCTCCTCCTCCATCTCCAGCCCCGCGTCCTCCGTCAGGCGCGAGCTGCGCCGGCGCCGGCCGTCCTCCAGCCCCGTGATCTCCGACTCGGGCCGGCCCGTTTTCTTGGCCAGGGCCACCTTCAGCCTGCCGGGACACAGGTGGAGGTGTTGGGCACCTGTCCCCCTGCCCACCCCATGCCCCCCGAGGCACCCGGTCACGCCCCGAGCGCCGGGGGCAGAGGGGAAGGCGCTGAGGCCGCACGTGGAGCCCCTTCCCCGCCAACCTGCGGAGTCGGCCCTCGATGATCCACTTGTTCTTCCTGTAGTTGGACATGTTCTCCAGGGTCTTGTCGATCTCGCTGCAGGAACACGGGATGGGGGTGGCTGCAGCGGGCAGCTCCGGGAGGGGAGCAGGATCCACTGCGGGATCCAGGGGAGCGGGATCCGCTCCAGCATCCAGGATCGGAGGATTTTCGTGCCCCTGCACCCAGCCCCACCTGATAATGAGGGCGCTGCTGTTGAGCTCGTTGACCAGGAAGACGAGGATGGCGGCTTTGCGCTCGGGGGGCAGCGCCTGGAAGGGTTTGGTGCGCAGCCCCTCGCACAGCTCCGCGCCCGCCCCGTGCGCCGTCAGGAAGCAGCGCAGCACCTCGGACACGGTGTCGCGGTTCAGGCTGATCTCCGACACTTTCTCCCCCAGGATCTTCAGGGACTGGGCAGAGCAGAGGGAGAGGTTTGGGGATTCCACTCCTTGCCCCCACATGGGGGTTTGCCAAGAGGGGGTTCCTGCCCAGAGGTGGTCCAGGGGTGTTCTGGGTGCTCGCACCGCAAGGACAGATGTGGGGACACCCCAAAATTTTGCTGCTGGGGGTCAGGACGGGGCTGGCCACAGGGAAAAGGTGCGGGGAGAGCAGCACATCCCAAATCTAAGATCCCCTGTCCTGAGTTTTGCAGGCACTGACAGCCCCAGCCAAGGGAGGGGAAAAAAAAGGGGGGGGTGAAGGTGGTGAAAAGGGGAGAAAGAAAGAGAAAAGGAAAGGGGAGGGAAGGAAAGTGAAAGCAGAGATAAAAGGGAAAGGTGAGGCAGAAAATAAAAGGGGGTGGGAAGAAAATGGAAGGAAAAGAAAGGAGAAAAGGCTGAAGGAAGGGAAAACGCAGGGAAGAAGGGAGGGGGAAAAGAAAGGGGAAGGTGGAAAATGAAAGAGAGTTGAAAAAGGGAAGAGGAGGGAAGGAGGAAAGCGAAAGGGAAGGAAGGAAAAGGGAAGTGGGGGGAAGAAAGAGGAGAGAAGAAAAGGGATGGGGAAAATGGAGAAGGGAGGAGAGAATGGAAAGGAGAAAAAAGAAAAGGAAGTGGGAGAAAGGAAAGGGGGAAAAATAAGGGAAGGAGGAAAAAGAAAGGGAAGAGGGGAAAAGGGATGAAAGGGAAGGGGCCTCTCTGACTTAATGAGGGGGGGTCTCACCCAACAGGGGGAGGGTCTCACCTGGCAGTAGGGCGGCAGCCCGGGGTCGCAGAGTGCTGCCTGCAGCAGCCGCACCAGCAGGTCCTGCAGCTGCCCCGCGCCGGGGGCCACCCCCAGCAGCCCCTCCTGCAGCGCGCCCAGCGTGGGCACGTCCCGCGCCGGCTCCAGCCCCAGCACCTTCCCGTAGCTCTGCAGGAACTCCACCACCGTCAGGCAGTCGGAGAAGGCGCGGCTGGGCAGGACGAGCCCCGGGATACGGGAGAAGGCTGGAAGGGGCTGTGGATCAGGGAGAAGAGGGGTGGGGGTCAGGGTCAGCTGGCGGCTCCCCCGGGGTGAGCTTTCCGAGCCCCCCAGGCACAGCTCACCTGGTGGTCTCCCAGGCACATGTCCTCCGTGGGCTTCTTCATCTCCTCCAGGATGAGCTGCTGCCGCTGCCGCTCCTCCAGGCGCCGCTGGGCCAGCAGCCCCTTGTCCGCCTTCCGAGCCCCCTTGCCCTTCTTCTCCTTGGGCCGGGCCTTGTCCTTGCCCTTCTCCGGCTTCCCCTTCTTCTCCTTGGCCTGGCAAAGAGCCCGGATGTGCGGGGAGAAAAGGTGAGGGGGAAAATCCATCTTCACCTTCCATCTCCTCGGCCTCCTCGTGCCCACGGACTCACCTTGGTTTTCTTCTTGGCCTCCTTGGCCCTGGGGGCTTTGGCCTCCTGCTTCTGCTTGTTCTTGGCCTGAGGGGAGGACAAGACCCGCTCAGGGATCCCCTGCAGCAGGGACACCCCCACCCCACACCCCCCGAGCCCCGCGCCCGCACCTTCCGCCTCATTTTCTTCTTGATCTTGCTCATTTTCAACTTGTCCTCGTCGCTGAGCACCTCTGGGGGGGGGGGCAGAGAGGGAGGGTGGAGATGAAGCGGGCGCCGGGATCCCACCGGGGCCAGGCTGTGAGGGGCTGGGCAGGGGGTACCTTGCGCTTCCAGCCTCTTCAGCAGCCGCGCGTCCGTCTTGCTCAGCAAATCCACCATCCTGACCTTGGGCGGGCGGCCCCGGCCCCGTTTGGCGGCCGGAGGCTCCTTGGGCTTGGCCTTCTCGGCGTTGCGGGGCCGGCCACGCTTGCCCGTGATGGCCTGGATGCGCCCAGGGATCTCCTCGGGGCTCAGCTTCACCCACTGCACGCCCTGTGGGGCACGAGTCGGGGTCACCCCCTGCCACAGCGTGGGGTTAGGGGGAGAACAGGGGGGCTCAGCCGCCCCCAGACCCACCTCCGGCGTGTCCCGCTCCTCGTAGAAATCCCCCACGGGCATGCGGGGGCTGAAGCTGAAGTGCTCGCGCCGCACGTCCTGCACCATGTTCCTGCTCAGGTACTGGGGACAGGGAGGAGGAGGAGGAGAAGGAAGGCTGTGAGGGGAGATCAGCGCTCCGGGCTCGCCGCAGCCTCCATCAGCTGCAGTCGGGGGCTTCGTGGGGCTGTGATGGACCAGGACCCCCCTCCCCCGGGGCAGTCCCCACCCCGCTGTCCCCAGGGGCGGTACCTTGATCACCTCCGGGAACTGCTTCATCCTCTTCCCGCAGGGGCCGTAGTACCAGGTCTCGCCCTGCCAGCGATGGTTCCCCTTCTTGATCCGAACCTCCCGCCTCCACCTGGGCACGGCAGCGTCAGCCGGGGCCGTGGGGCAGCATGGGGAGGGGGCGGAGGAGAGGATGGGGAGGGGATGGGGGCGGGATGGGGAGGGGATGGGGGCGGGATGGGGAGGGGCCGTGGGGCGGGAGGGGGAGGGGACGGGGCTGTGGGGCGGGACGGCCCGAGGGGGAAAAGTGTCGGGGACAAGACGAGGAGGGGATGGGGTCGGGGAGAGAGCAGTGGGAGGAGTTGGGAATTGGGGCAGGATGGGAAGGGGGTGGGGATGGGGACAGGAGCAGGATGGGAAGGGGATGGGGAGAGGGGCAGCACGGCGGGAGGGGGATGGTTTCAGGAGCAGGATGGTGGCAAGGGGACAGCAGTTTTGGAGTTTCAGAGCTGTGGGGCAGGACGGCGGGAGGGGGACACCCCACGTACCCGTGCTGCAGCGGGAAGCGCACCTCCTCCTGCGTGGCGATGCGCCGGCGAGGGACATCACCTGCGGGGAGGGGACAGATGGGACCATGGGCTGGCGGGCACGGGGCACCGGGGGGTCACCCCTGGGGCGGAGGGGGGCAGGTCCCGGCCATACCTGCCCCCGAGGCACTCAGCGGGGCCGTCTCCTCGCTCTCTCCCTCTCCTTCTGGCGCGGCCGAAGTCTCCGGGCAGCTGTCGGCAGCCTCTTCCTCCTCCTCCTCCTCCTCTTCTTCCTCCTCCTCCTCCTCCTCCTCCTCTGCGGACGGGGCCGGAGACTCCGGCTCCAGCGGAGGGTCGAGCTCCAGGGACCCCGACTCCCGCAGCCCCGCGTGGTCGCCGCTGTTCAGCTCGACGCTGTCGCCTGCGGAGCCAAGGTCAGGGACGTCACCGGACACGTCACGGGGCTGGCGTCCCCTCCCTGCGCTGCCCGGGGGCCTCGGTGGTGCCACAGGGACCCCCGGGGGGCTCACACGGCTCATCCCTCGCGGGGTCCCCGCAAGGAAAGGGGGAGCGAGGCCGGTGGGGTGACCCCCCTGCAGTGTGGGGCAAACCGGCCGGTCCCGGGGCCGCACGTACCGTGCAGGGCGGGCGGCGAGCCGGGGCCATCGAGCAGCGGGGCGGG
>JACSVZ010000029.1:786897-819787 GCA_014706295.1 Lycocorax pyrrhopterus obiensis
TTGCAGGTGGGGGTCGGGACACCCCTCAGGGGCTGGGGTGGGGGGCTCAGGACCCCCCCACGTGTTGCAGATGGGGGTCGGGACACCCCTCAAGGGCTGGGCTGGGGGGCTCAGGACCCCCGGGGTGGGGCCACACCCCGCTACCCACACCTCCTCCAGCGCTCTCCCAGCTCTCACCCTTTGATGTTGGGCGGCTCCCTGCAAGAGAGGAGGGGGCGTCAGAAGGAACAGGGACCCCCTGAGGTGGGCGGGCAGGGCAGGGGGGTCTCCGGGGGGCGGGGGTCCCACCTGTCGATGTGGATCTTGGCCTCCATGCGGTGGTTGCGGTCGTGCAGCCGCACGAGCAGGCGGGCGCGGGCCGAGAACTTGCTGGCGGTGCGGAGCACGAGCGGGCGCTTGGCCGCGTTGGGGGTGCTGGGCTGCTGCTCCACCACGAAGGCGCTGGGGGGACAACGGGGAGGGGGGGTCAGTGTGGACACTGAAAAGCTTTAGCAGAGAGATTTTCTGGCTTTCTGCAGCGTTTTTGTGAGAGTTCTGTCTTTCCCATGCAAGCAAGGCAAAACAATGTGATGGTTTTGTAAATGTCTTGCAGCTGCAGGTTGTTTCACAGAATTGTTCTGGTTCTAACTAAAAAAACACTCAGAGATGGGTGACTTAGAACTTGACCAATCCCCTTAAGGGGGGGATGGCAAAAACCAATTACCTTATGCCAATTAACACACTCTGTGAACTAACATATAAAAGCCTTCTGAGACATCATTAAAGCGCTTCCATTTATCCCTGAGCCTGGACTTTGTGTCGTTTCTCTGCTCGTCCGTGGGGAAAACAGCAACAGGTCAGGGCTGCCCCAGTAACCCCCCAGTGATCCCCCGCTTCTTAAAATCACGGAATATCCTGAGTTGGAGGCGATCCGGTAGGATTATCCAAGTTGAACTCCTGGCTCGGCACAGGACAACCCCAAAAGTTCCCCAGTCCCAAAATTCCAGCATCTGGGAGCATTGTTAAACGCTCCTTGAGCTCCAGAATTATGGAATATCCTGAGCTGCAAGGACCCATCGGGACTGACTCCAGCTCCTGGCCTGGCACGGGACAACCCCAAAAATTCCCCAGTGCCCAAATCCCAACACCTGAGAGCACTCAGGACCTGAGAGTGTTGTCCAAACACTCCCTGATCTCTGGAATTACGGAATACTCTGAGCTGGAAGGTACCCACAAGGATCAAGTCCAACTCCTGGCCCTGCATGGACGCCCCAAAAGTCCCCCCAGGCTCCCAGCACCTGAAAGTGTTGTCCAAACACTCCCTGGCCCCTGGAATTATGGAATATCCTGAGTTGGAAGCGACCTACAGGGATCAACAATTCCCGGCCCTGAGCAGGACAACCCCAAAACCTCCCTGACCCCCAAATCCCAAAGGCTGAGAGCACTGAGGGCCTAAGAGCGTTGTCCAAACACTCCCTGACCTCTGGAATTATGGAATACCCAGAGCTGGAAGGGACCCACAAGGATCAAAGTCCAGTTCCTGGCTCAGCCCAGGACATCACAGATTTTCCCCCAAATCCCAACACCTGAGAGCATTGCCCAAACACTTCCTGATCTCTTGAATTATGGAACATCCAGAGGGGATGCAAGGGACCCACCAGGACCATCGATCCCAGCTCCAGGCCCTGCACAGACACCCCAAAATCCCATCCTGTGCCTCACAGCCCTCTCCAAACCCTCCTTTGGTTTGGACACCTCCTCCTTGAGGTGGGAAGGGGCCCCCAACAATCTTTGAGTCCCAGGGCACCCCTAAAAACCCTAAATCCCAACACCTGAGAGCGTTGTCCAAACACTCCCTGACCTCTCAAATTATGGAATATCCAGAGCTGGAAGGGACCCATCAGGATCAAAGTCCAGTTCCTGCCCTGGTCCAGGACACCACAAAAGTCCTCCCAGTCCCCAAATCCCAACACCTGAGAGCGTTGCCCAAACACCTCTTGAACTATGGAACATCCAGAGGGGATGCAAGGGACCCACCAGGACCATCAATCCCAGCTCCAGGCCCTGCACAGACACCCCAAAATCCCACCCTGTGCCTCACAGCCCTGTCCAAACCCTCCCGGAGCTCTCGGGGCCGTGCCCATTCCCTGGGGAGCCTGTTCAGTCCCCCCACCACCCTCTGCGGGATAGAACCTCTCCCCGATCTCCGCCCTGAACCCCCCTGGCGCAGCTCCAGCCGCTCCTATCCCGTCCCACACCTCTTCAGCAGGTGCGTGAGCTGCTCCAGCAGCCGCTGCTCCAGCAGGGGCGTCTCTGCCACCAGCGGGTCCCTCTCGTAGGTCACCTTCTGCCGCAGCTCGCCCAGCGCCCGCAGCAGCTGCCGCAGCTGGAACAGCCCCTGGCCCAGCTCCGTGAACCTGCGGGTGCCACGGGGCTCAGCAGGGTCCGGTTGCAGCTCCCCCCCGAGCCCCCCGAGCCCTACCAGGTCTCCAGCGGGCGCAGGTTGGCGTCACCGGGGCCCCCCAGGCACAGGCGCTGCTGCCGCTCCCGCCAGCCCCCCAGCTCCTGCTGCAGCAGCTCCCGCAGGGTCTCGCTGCGCCCCAGCAGCTGCTGCATCTGAGCCAGCACCTCCTGGGGGGAGATGTGGGTCTGAGGAGGGGGGGCTCAGGGTGGTTAAAGCCCCCCCCACAAACCCGGCCCGGCCGCCCCGAGCCCCCTCACCCGCCGCTGCCGGTCCAGGTTCTGCAGTTTGGCCTGGAGGGCTTGGAGCTGCTGGATGTACTGGGGGTCCCTGTTCCTCTCCTCACCTGCGGGCAGGGGAGAGGGGTCAGGGGGTCGGGGGGGCTCAGGGCAGGGCCACCCCCCCCGGCTGGTCCCTGGATATTTGGGGTGGATTTTGGGGGGGGGTCCCCAAACGGCTTGGGGTGAATCTTGGGGGGGTCCCTGGATATTTGGAGAGGATTTTGGGGGTCTCTGGACATTTGGGGTGGATTTTGGGGGGGTCCCCAAACGGCTTGGGGTGAATCTTGGGGGGGTGCCCTGGATATTTGGAGAGGATTTTGGGGGTCCCTGGATACTTGGGGAGGATTTGGGGGGGGGTCCTACCTGGCTGGTAGTGCACCTTGTAGCAGAAGTCGAAGGCATCCTGCAGATCCTCCAGGTGCCTGAAGGCTCGTTCGGCTTCCTGCGGGCACAAGGGGGGCTCAGGAGGGGCCGGGCAGCCCCCGGGGGGGCTCGGCGGGGGTCGTGGGGGGCGTTACCTGCAGCGCCGTGCGGAACTCGGCCAAGCGCCGCTGGATCTGCTGCTCCCGGTCGCTCTCCGGGGCCGGGCTGGGCGCGGGCACCGAGCTGCCCTAGGGACACACGGGGCGTGGGGCAGCGGCCGCGGGACCCCCGGGGGTGGGGAGGACACCCCCCCGCCCTACCTGCCCCCACCCCTGCCCCAGGCGCAGGATCCGCCGCTCCTCCTGCAGCAGGTTGGCCACCAGGTTGGCGAATCTCTCCGGGTTCTCCTCGAACTCGGCCTGCGGAGGGGTTGGGGGGGGGTCAACGAGGCGTGGAGACCCCCCCACCCCTCTTCAGCCCCCTGCCCCAGCCCCGACGCCCACCTGGAGGTCTCGGTGGGCCTTGCGCAGGTTGTGCTTCAGCATGAAATCCTCGTGGCCCGAGCCCAGGCTGCCCAGGCGCTCTCCCAGTACCACCAGTAAGGAGTGGAACAGCATCCGCGAGTGGGAGGAGAGCGGCTCTGCCGCCTGGCGCCTGCGGCAGCGCGGGCTCAGCGCCGGCACGGCCCTGCCCGTGCCCCCCGGTGCCGCCCCCGGTGCGCCCGGCCCCGTCGAGGAGCTGGCGGGCAGCAGGCTGAAGGGACCGGCGTGGAGCGGGGGGCTGGCGGCCAGGTCGGGGGGCTCCTCCAGGGAGGATTTGTCGCCCACCAGCTGCGAGTCGTCCATCGTGTACAGGTCGCCGGTGCCGGGGTCTGGGGAGGGGGGCGAGCACCAGCGCTGGGGGCACACGGACCCACATCTCCGCTCCGGGGGAGGGGGGGCAGGGGGGGAGTGGGGTGGTCGAAAAGGCTCCGGCAGCAGAGGGGTTAAAGGGGTTTGGCCCCCCAGCCCCAGCCCCAGCCCCGCCTCCTCCTCTGGGAAGCGGAGGAGCCCAAAATGGCCGTGGCGAGGTTCGGCAGCGCGGAAGTTGAGGCGCTGAGGAACCGCCTCGTCACCGAGCTGGGAAGGCCGGGAAGGAAGGAAGGCAGGGAGGGAAGGCTGGGAGCGCGGCGCGGGAGGGACGCGGGCCCGCCCCTGCCCCCGGAGCACGCCACGGCCTCCTCCACGGCCTCCTCCACGGCCACATCCCCACACGGGCACGGACAGGGGCTGGCGCAGCTTCCCGGGCATCGCGGCCACGGAATGGTTGTGCCCCCCCTTCCTCCTCCCGCGTCCTGCCCGCCACAGCCCCGACACCGCGTCCCCAAGGCCCCCCTACCTCTGGCCAGGGACTCGAAGGGCTCCAGGGGGTCCTCGCTGAGGATGTGGGTGTCCTCCAGCCGCGGGGCGATGGGCGACGCGTCCCCCAGGCACCCGCTGTCCCTGGGCGCCAGGACGGGCCCCTCCGGCCCCAGCGACCCCGCGCCAGCGGCAGCTCCGTTGTAGCTGCAGATCTTCAGGTCTGAAGGGAACAATCGACCGAAAACAGACCCTGAGACGTGGCGGTGACAGAGCCGGGGGATCCCCACTGCTGTTCCCCAGCCCTCCATGGCACCGGGCGGTGACACCCCGGGCTGTGCCCAGCCTGGTTTTATGAGATCCCAGCGCCTACTCCAAGCTGTGACCGGCCAAACCCTATCCAGGACACTGGGCTGGCGGGTCAGAGCAGCTGGGATTCCCCAAAGAACACGATGCCCAACTCGACCAGGACCCAGCACCCGCCTTCCAGAGCCCCAGCGCCGCATGCAGAGCCTCTGCCAGCCCTCCCGGGCTCCTACCTGGCTGTGCCTCCTCCAGCTCCTGGCTGCCCACCAGCCCACCCCCGTTCTCCGCGATGGTGGTGGGCATCTCTTTGGCTGTGCCGTCAGCGTCTCCCTGGCCGGGGTCCGGCTCGTCCGGAGCCAGTGGGAAGGGCTGCGTGTCCGAGCTCAGGATGGGCGAGGACTGACCCGCCGCGTAGAAGCCGTCGGGCCCGTTCTGCATCAGCTCGAAGCTCTGGTCGTGGAAGGAGTCGTAGAGCTCCTGCGAGTCGAAGTTCAGCCCCATGGGCCCGGCGGTGCCGTTGCCCCAGAACTCCTGCCCGGCCGCCCGCAGGTTGGTGCCGTGCCCCGGCGACGCCGGCCGGGACCCCCCGGCCACGCCGTTGAGGGGGAACTGTCCGAGGGCGGGCGGGCCCCCGTCCTTGAGGCCGCCGGCGGGCGCATAGGGCGCGTAGTCCCACAGGCAGTCGTAGGCGCGGAGGGGCTGGGCCCCGGCGGGCGCGGAGCCGGGCGAGAACGTCCCTGAAGTACCGGGGTGCGATACAGTAGAGAAGCCATTGACATTCATGCCCCCGTTCAGACCTGCGAGGGAGCAGAGGCACGGCCAGGTCAGCGCCGCTGGGTCTCTCCAGCACCGGCAGTGGGTTTGAGGATGGATCAATGACCAGCCTGGGCAGCTGCCAAAGCCCTGCTCGTGCCCCGCCCCGTGCCTGGACAGAAGCGGCGGGGGAGCCGCACGGTCCCCGTTTGCCAAACCGGCTCTGCCACGGGCTCTGCCGGCACCGGGCCGAGCGCCGCAGGACGCCGGGGATTAGCCGAGCGCTTGGCAGGGCTGTGCCGGATCAGCTGACCGGCCAAATCCACGCACGGCCCCTGTGCCGGCGCGGCTGCTTTTCTAGGCCAAGGCGGCGGCGGGGACGCGCAGACCCCGGCCCTGGCCCCACGCGCTGGAGCTGCTGCCGGCCATGGCCCCTCCATCCCTGCAGGCCCTCTGTCCCTGCAGCCCTTCCATCCCTGTGTCCCTGCCGGCCATGGCCACCCCATCCCTGCAGGCCCTCTGTCCCTGCAGCCCATCCATCCCTGTGTCCCCGCCGGCCATGGCCACCCCATCCCTGCGGGCCCTCCATCCCTGTCCCCGGGGGGTCACTTACTTTTCCCTTGCAGGGGGAAGCCGAGCGGGGAGCTGTGGGTGAAGGGGGAGTCCCCTGAGGCAGGCGTGGGTTTCGGTCCTGAGGCAGCGGGTGCAGAGGAAAGGCCAGTGAAGTTAAAATGGTTGTTTGTTTCCATTTCTGCACAGGGGAGAAGATGCGCCTGGGTCAGTCACTGACATGGACTGGGGCTGCCCAGTGTGGTGACCACCCACCACTGACCCTCCGTCCCCTCTCCCTGCAGTCCCCAGCCCGGGGCTTGAGGGCTGGGGAGGGTGAGGAGTGACAGTGAAGCCCCCCGGGACTGAGATGCCACCTGTGCTGCGCTCTGGCCCAGGCCCAGCCACCCCAGCTGGACGAGTTGCCACCTGCTTGAGCACAGCCTGTCACCGGTGTCCCCAGGGACGGCCATCGCCAAGGTGTGATCACCGTGTGCCACCATCCTGGGGTGAGACTGTGAGGGCTCCCGGCCAAGGACCCACACGGACCCCCTCCAAAGCAGCTCTGTGACCCCATAACCCCGCATAACCCACCACTCCTGGCACAGGAATGACCCTGTGGTGACAGACAGTGTCCCTGCCATCCCCCCCAAGGCAGAGAGGACCCCACACCCCATCCCCCAGGCACAGCTCCAGGGTTTGGGGCCAGACCCGTGCTGGGAGCAAGCAGGAGCCCCAGTGCTGGCTCGGGCAGGAGCCTGATGACCTTTACCCCCCAGGAACCCCAAACGCTCCCTCAAACCCGAGCCCACAAGGGACAGGACCCTGAGGGTCCCGGCACAGGGGAGCTGAGGCCCTGCAAAGCCAGCAGATTGAGGTGGGAGCTCCAGGGCTGGTGGGGACCCACAGGGACACCCCCTGGAGCTGCCATTGCTGGCAACTCCCGGTCGTGCCACGCTTGCCAAACCTGCCACTGGCCAAGGCGGCACCGACCTCTCCGGAAGGGCCAAGGCTGCCGCGCTCGGCACTTCAGCAGCGGCTGGTGGCACAGCCCGTGTCGAAACCCGGATTTCATCACACCCTCGCCCGCCTCAGCTGGTGCCCTGGCAGCGGCCGGAGGGGCCACTGAGCCTGGCCAAGGCCACCGGTGATTCATCCACCGGAGAAACCCGTATGGGCGGTGACGCAGCTGCCACACGCGCGTGGCTCCCGGACATCCCAGGATGGACCCGCAGCCACCTCCCCCTGAGCCGTGAACGGCCTCTGCCCTGACCCAGCTGGGACCCCCGGGCGTGGGGACACGGGCGGCAGCGGGGCCGGATAAGGAAAAGCCTTTCCCGTCCCACCCCGTGTGCGATGCGCCGGCCGGGAACGCGCTGCCGGCTTTGGAGGTCAGAGAAGGCGGCCGAGGGACGTGCCAGCACCGGGCAGGTGGCGGCTGCAGGTCGCAGACTGAGGCGGACTGGGATGGTCTGGGCACGTGCCAGTGTGGGGAGGGGGCCGGGAGAAAATAAAAGCCAGGAAGGTGGGAATGTCACCCTTGCTCCGGGGACACCCCAGGCCCTGCGGAGGCCAGAGCCGCCCTTGGCATCGCTGGGAGCTCAGCCAGTGCCAGGTGCACTGTGGACAGCGGCCATCCGCGGCCATCCATGGCCGTCCATGGCCACCCATCACCTCCCACCCGCGCCGGGGCTCCTGCGGCCCCGCTCCTCCCGCTCCGAGCCACCGAGCGCGGAGCCGAAACTGGGCCACGGCGCGAAACCGGAGCCGGGCGAGGTGAGGAGGGCGAGGGGCAGGAGCCTGGGGATGGCGGCACTGCGGGGACCTCGGTGACGGTGGGTGACACGGCGGGCGCTGAGCCCGGGGCTGACCCCGGCTCCTGTCACACCGGGCACGGCCAACGTGGCAGCGACGCTCGCCTGGGTGTCAAACCCGGTGGCAGCGGCACCCGCTGGCCCCTGGGATCCCCGCGGGGACGCTGGGGCCAGGACTGGCCCCGGGAGCCGAGCTGGGGGGGACACAGCTCCAGGCTGGGGGGACTGTCGGTGCCGTGCAGCCGGTGCCGTTCCCCGGGCAGAGAGCTCGGCCCCCCCCCGGTTCTGCGGCCCCCCCCGGCCCAGTGGCACCGGGAGGCCCCGGGAGCGTGACGCGACCTGATTAAAAAGGACGTTTCAAAAACAACGAGACGCAACAACCGGCTGCCATTTCCCGGCCACTTCCTGCGGGGACGGACACACGGGGGGACACGGGACCGGGCCCCCCCCGCCCTCGCAGCGCCGCACCCGGCGGGGACCCCCCGGTCCCTGCGGCAAGGACACCCCCAGCCCCCTCTCGCAGCCCCTCCGCCGGGTCTCGGGGGATGGGGGGGCTCGGTGTCCGCCCCCCTTCCCCCCCGGCGCCGCAGGGGGGTCCCGGTCCCGGAGAGGGGGGGGGACACGGACGGGTGGTGCGAGAGGGGAGGGGGTTCCCCTCGACCTCCGGGACGGGGCTGCGGGAGAACCGCACCGGCCACCGGGGACGGGGCTCGGGCTCCCCGCGGGTCCGGGCCCTTGGCCGCTGCACCGGGAGGGGAGCGGGGGGGTCACCGGGGGCCAGTAACGGAGGAGGAGGGGGGGGTCACGTCGTGGAACCGGGATGCGCAGGGGGAAGTGGGGGGAGAGGACGGCGTCTCACCGAGGTCAGGAAAGGGGAGCGGGGAGCCGCCGCCGGGCCCAAACCGCCGCAACCGACCCTCCCAGCCCCCCGCCCGGGCCGTTAACGGCCCGTTACCGCCCGCCCCCCCCTCCTCCACCGCCGCGACCCCGCACCTGGCAGGCGGCGGCGCGGGCCCGGCTCAGGCGGCGCGGGGCGGGGGGCGGCTCGGCATGGCGCGGCCCCTCCGCCGCACCGGGCCGGGCCGGGGCCCCTCCGCTCCGATCCGCTCCGGTACCGGGCCGGGCCGCGGAGCCGAACCCGCGGCCGGAAGCGCCTCGCGCCGCCGGGCGGTCCCGGGACCGCCCCCGTCCCGTCCCGTCCTCCCCCCCCCCGTCCCCCCGCACGTCACGGCGGCCGCAGTGGCGTCACCGGGAGCGGCGCCGCCGTGGCGTCACCGGGGGCGGGCGCGCGCCCACGTGGGAGGGGGATCCCCGCCCCCGGCGGGGTCAGGGCGGGGGGAATCCCCACGCGGGGACGCCCCCCCACCCCTGGCTCCGGGACCCCCGGCTCCTCCCGGGGCTCCCCCACCCCGCACCGGCACCCCCGGGAACGTCCACCCCACTCCCCCCCCGCGCTCTCTCGTTCGTTCTCCCCTCGCTCCCCGCAGCCCCGGCTCGACCCCCGAGAACGGCGGCGCACCGGGACCGGGACCCCGCCGGACACCGGTGCTCCTCGGTTCGGCCGCGGGGACACCGAGCCCCCCCAGCTCCTCCCGGCCCCCGGGATCCCCGGTGACGTCACGCGGCACCGGCCGGGCCGCGCTGCGCAGGGCCCGGGGGCGACACCGGCTCCGGGGGCGGCGGGGGGAGAAGGGGGTCCCGGTGCGGGGGTCTGTCCCGGTGCGGCCGCAGTGGAAGGGGGGGTGGGTCCCTTCCCGGTGCGGGGCAGCGGAGCCCCGTGCGGGGGTTCCCCGCCTGGTGGGGGCTCCCGGGGCGTTGGGGAGGTCCCGGTACAGAGCCGGGGGTTCCGGTGCACCTGGCCCGGTCTCAGGGGGTCCCGGTACAGATCCGGGGGTCCCTGTACAGCCATCCCAGCCCCGTAGGGGTCCCGGTGGGTCCCGGTATCCCCGTCCCCCGGTCCCGTCCTGCGCGGTGCGTACCTGGGGGGGGCGGCGGGGGCGGCCCGCACCAGCCCCGGTGCCCGCCCGGCCCGGTGCGCTGCGGTGCCGGTGCCGGTGGCGGAGCCGGGCGGGGCGCAGGTGCTCCCGGCCCCGCGTGATGTCAGCGACCGCCGCCGCCCCCTCCGCCACCGGGGCCGCGCCGCCATTTAAAGGGACCGCCGCCCTCCGTGGGGTGGGGGGGGGGATGGCGGGGGACACCCCCCCACCGGGGCCGCGCCGCGGGACCCCCGGCTGCCGCCCCCGCGGGGACACCCCCCGGGACCCCGCTCCTCCGTGGGGTTGAGCAGAGCCCGTCACCGGGGGGGCACCGGCGGAGCAGTGAGGGGGGGGGGGCGGGAGTTGGGGGTGGTCCCGGGACCCTCGGGGCTTGCGTGTCCCAGCCCCGCACCGGGCGAGGTCGGGCCGGAGCGGCCCCCCGGGAACAAAGTGGCAGCTGCCGGGGCCGGGCCGGGGCGGCTCTTTGTGCTGCGAAATGGTGGAGCTGGAGCTGCGCGGGGGGGCGGGGGGAACGGCGGGGACTGGGACGGACAGACGGACACAGGGCTGGGGAGTGACACGGCACCAGCATCTGTCACCCCCCCGGGGCTGCCCCTGCAGTGGACAGGGGACGCTGCTGTTCTGGGGAGCCCACGGGAGGAGGGGGTTCCCCCCCTCCTGGGGAACCCATAGGACAAGGGGGGGACTCTTCCCCCTCCTGGAGACCCCACAGAACAAGGAGGGAACTCTTCCCGCTCCTGGGGAGCCCCCAGGGCTGGGGGTCCCTGCACTGCTGCAGCAGCTGAGACAGAATCCAGCACAACCCTCCCATGGAGGGGATTCTGGGGTGAGGGGGCCAGGGGGAGCCCCAGGGCTGGGGGGCTCACAGGACCCGGACCCCTCCAGCACTCTGGGCGCAGCAGCCACAGCACACAGAGCCTGGGAACGTTTTCACCGATGTTTTATTGGAAATGTTAAATACTGGGGGTCCGGCCCCAGCGGAGCCGGGGGTGGGGGTGTTCAGGGGGGCTCAGGCGTGTTCCTCTGCCAGCTTCTCTGCCTTGGCCACCGCCTCCTCGATGGGCCCCACCATGTAGAAGGCCTGCTCAGGCAGGTGGTCGTATTCACCTGGGGGGAGACACCGTGTCAGGGGGGAGTGGGAGGCCCAGCCGGGCTCCCCCAGGCCCCCCGGGGGCCACCTCACCTGCCAGGATCTGCTTGAAACCCTTGATGGTCTCTTTGAGTGGCACCAACTTGCCCATGTGGCCAGTGAAGACCTCGGCCACCTGGAAGGGCTGGGACAGGAACCGCTGGATCTTGCGGGCGCGGGCCACGGTCAGTTTGTCCTCCTCGGACAGCTCGTCCATGCCCAGGATGGCGATGATGTCCTGCAGTGACTTGTAGTCCTGGGGAGGGGGACACACAGGGTGAGCGACCAGTGCTGATCCCCCACCCCAGCAGCCCACGGGGAGGGGCTGCCCCGGCCCCCTCACCTGCAGGATCTTCTGCACACCCCGAGCCACGTCGTAGTGCTCGGGGCCCACGATGTTGGGGTCCATGATGCGGGAGGTGGAGTCCAGGGGGTCCACGGCCGGGTAGATGCCCAGCTCGGCGATGGCACGGGACAACACCGTGGTGGCGTCCAAGTGGGCAAAGGTGGTGGCGGGCGCAGGGTCAGTCAAGTCGTCGGCCGGCACATAAATGGCCTGGGGACACAGAGCGTTGGGGACAGTCGGTCCCAGGCAGGTGACGCAGCCCCCCGGGACCCTGGGGTTGGTCCTGCCCTCACCTGCACCGAGGTGATGGAGCCCTTGCGTGTGGTGGTGATGCGCTCCTGCATGGTGCCCATGTCAGTGGCCAGCGTGGGCTGGTAGCCCACGGCCGAGGGGATTCTGCCCAGCAGGGCTGACACCTGTGAGGGGACAGAGGTGAGGGGACAGAGCACAAGGGGCTGCGCAGGTGGGGGCCAGGTGCACCCCCCTGTGCCCAGCACAGACCTCGGAGCCGGCCTGGGTGAAGCGGAAGATGTTGTCGATGAAGAGCAGCACGTCCTGACCCTCCTGGTCCCTGAAGTACTCGGCCACCGTCAGCCCCGTCAGGGCCACCCTGGCACGGGCGCCCGGGGGCTCGTTCATCTGCCCGTAGACCAGGGCGACCTGCGGGGGTGACCCTGGGGTCAGCACGGTGTCACTGCCACGCCTGGCACTGCGTAAAGGGACCCAGAACCTCCCCAGGAGACCCAGCACTCCCCTGGGGGACTCCACACACCTTGGAAGTGGCATCTTTCAGGTTGATGACCCCAGACTCGATCATCTCGTGGTACAAGTCGTTGCCCTCGCGCGTTCTCTCGCCCACGCCGGCGAACACCGAGTAACCACCGTGGGCCTTGGCCACGTTGTTGATCAGCTCCATGATCAGCACAGTCTTGCCGACACCAGCACCTCCAAACAAACCTGGGAAGGGGGGAAACAGGGATCCTGCTCAGCCCCAAGCCAGCCTGGCTGTCCCCAGGGTCTCCCTTCAGCTCTTTCCTCCTCAGATACAAAAAGCGTTGCTTCAGCAAGCTCAGGAGAACGAAAGTCATGGAGTGAATCATCAGTGAAGGAAAAGTTCCCCAGAGGAGCTGTTGGGAATCCCAGAGGAACCGTTGGGTGCCCCCTCCCCAGATTTCCCCTGCTCTGGGGGTCACGTACCAATCTTGCCGCCCTTGGCGTAGGGAGCCAGCAGATCCACGACCTTGATCCCTGTCACCAGGATCTCCTGCTCGACGCTCATCTCCACGAACTCGGGGGCCTCGGCGTGGATAGCAGCAAACCTGGAGCAGGCGGAGGAGAGGAAGGGGGTGGGCAGCTGCTCTGAGCCCCCCGGGCTGGGGCTGGCAGGGGACAGGCCCTGCTGTGACCCAGGAGAGCTGGAGCCACGTCCCTGCTCACACCTCGTGTGCCACTCACTGTTTGGTCGTGATGGGACCCCTCTCGTCGATGGGCTCCCCGATGACATTCATGATCCTGCCCAGGGTCTCAGGGCCCACGGGGATGCGGATGGGAGCACCAGAGTCCAGCACCTTCTGTCCCCTCACCAGCCCTTCTGTGCCATCCATGGCAATGGTGCGCACGGTGTTCTCCCCTGCCAGGGCCCAAGGACGGCACAGTCACCACAGCGTCCTCAGGCTGACCCTGGGGACAGCTGCTGGTGGCTTCCCCAAGTCCTGCCAAGGGGACATTCTGCTGGGAGAATGACCAAGAGGAGCCGCAGGAATAAAATAGCCCTGAGGAAAACCGAGCCTATGCTCCGGCCCTGCAGCCACAGCCCTCGGGCAGCCATTTTCCTTCTCCTCAGATTGAAATCCATGGCTTCAGCAAGCTCAGGAGAACGAAAGTCATTGGAATCATCATCACAGGAGGACCCCTCCCCGTGCCCTCCTTCCCCGTGCCAGGTGCTCACCCAGGTGCTGAGCCACCTCCAGCACCAGCCGAGTCTCCCTGCCCTGCACCTCAAGGGCGTTCAGGATGGGGGGCAGCCCCTCGTCGAACTGCACATCCACCACGGCCCCGATGACGGCCACGATGCGGCCGGTGGTGGAGCCGGCCTTGGCGGCGGGGGCTGCCTGGGCGGCATAGTCCCGTCCTGGGGGGAGAGGGACGAGTCAAGGTCGGCCGGGCTAGGGCAGCTCCGGGCTCCGTGTGCCTTGGAGGTGCGAAGATGGGGCTCCCCTGCAGGCCGTGGGGTGTGCCCGAGACCCCTGAACCCCCTCGGTGCACCCAGGACCCCCCGAGCCCCCTTCCTCAGTGCACCCTGGATCCCCACACCCCGCTCGGTGCACCCTTGACCCCCTCTCTTGATGCACCCAGGAGCCCCTGGCTCCCCTCCTTCGATACACCCAGGAGCCCCTGAACCCTCCTCAGTGCAGCTGGGACCTCCGCACCCCACTATGGGTACATCCGCAGCCCCTGCACTCCCCTCAGTGCACGCAGGACCCCCGAACCCCCTTCCCTCAGTGCATGCAGGACCCCCTGAACCCCCTCCCCCGGTACACCCGCATCCCCTGCAGCCCCTGAGTGCCCCCACGCCCACCCACCAGGGCCGCCGCTCCACTGCCGCAGCCCATCCCTTCGTCCTGCCCGCTTGGCACACTGCACCCCATCCCGGTAACGGGGGCCTGGCCACCGGCACCCCGCGCCCCCTGCCCGCTCAGGCCCCAAGGTGACCCCGGCCCGCCCCGCACTCACGCGCCCCGACGGCGGCGGCGGCCGGGGCGGCCCCGCGGCCGAGGAGCAGCGGGAGGAGGTCCCGGCCCGGGGTGGCCCCGCGGGGCAGCAGCGGCCGGGCCGCGGCGGCGGCGGCGGCGGCGGAACGACCCGCGAGCCCCAACATGGCGGCGCCGACTGAGCCCCGCGTCCCGCCCGCCCCTCACGGCCCCCGCAGGGCGGAGCCGCCGAGCCGCGCGTCACCGCCGCACCGGGCGCCCATTGGCTGTCCGTCCGAGAGGCGCCGGGCGAATTCGCGCTCCCATTGGTCACGCCGATGCGGCGCCCGCTCTGCGCCTCCTCGCGATTGGGTTTGGGGTCCGTCTGTCAAAACGCGCTGCAGTCTGATAGGGTAGCGTGTGGGAAGGGGCGTGTCCCGGGCGAAGGTCAGCGGAAGCGGCGGCGCACGTGTCCCGCGCTTGTCCTTGGGCGGGCGCCGTGACCGCGAACGAGGCCGCGCCGGCCGCACCGGGCCCGTGACGGGCCCTCCCCCACCCGCTTTGCGTTATTGCTCCACCCCGCGTCACAGCACCGCCCCGAGGGGCCGCCCCTCACCGGGCCCGTGTACGCCCCCCACCCGGTGTCACTGTAGTGCCCCCAGGGGCCGTCCCGTACCGAGCTGGCCCCGCGCCACCTGCCCCTGCTCTCTCCCAGGGGCCAAAACCCCACCCCGACGGACTGGGGCCCACCCTACCATTTTCTCCCCTGCCCCCCAAGAGAGGGGAACCCTCCCTACCTGCCCTCCATACCAAGGGATCCCACCCCACCAGCCCCAAATTGCCTCCCATCATCGGGGATCCCACCCTCCTGACCCCCCACGTGAGGGGAACCTGCCCCACTGACCCCCAATGGGAGGGAATCCCACGCCACTGACCCCTCTTAGGAGGGGATCCCAGCCCCAAATTGCCTCTCCAGGTGCAGGGATCCCATCTCAAATCCCCCCCATAGAAGGGAATCCCACCCCACTGACCCCTCCCAGGAGGGGATCCCACCTCAAATGTCCCCCCATAGAAGGCGATCCCACCCCACTGACCCCTCCCAGGAGGGGATCCCACCCCACTGACCCCTCCCAGGAGGGGATCCCACATCAAATCCCCCCCATAGAAGGGGATCCCACCCCACTGACCCACCTGCCCCCCACGGCGGTGAGGAATGCACAGGGCCCAGGCCGAAGGAGAGCCAGGGAGTCTTCAACAGTTTATTAGAAAGAATGCAGACATTAAAAAAATCCCAGCTGCTCTGAACATAAATTGAGGTTTTTCAGCCCGGTCGCAGGCGCCCGCGCGCCCCACGGTCTGTCACTTGCTGCCAAACCCACAGTGCAAATACAATTTGGTCTAAATGTACAGATTGACAAGCAACAATGTACAGCCACTCGCACCCCGGGCGAGGAGGTGGAAAGGTTTGGGGTCACACGGGACCAGGGGCAGGCTCCGGCCACCGGCACCGGTCGGGGCTCGGGGGCGAACACCGAACAAGGAGAATTGAAAGTTTTCCTTTTCAATACGAACTTTGAGTGGAACAGACCTGAAGACACCACAGAGGGATGCGCCTCGCCTGCTGAATTTGGGGAGCCAATGACAACAGTTTTGTTCCCGCTACAAACGGACAATTTCAGGCCGTGGAGAGGAGGGGGAGGGAGGGAGGGAGGGGGGAAAAAAAATGCTCGTTTACCACTTGGTGTTAATTCACGGTTCTCCCATTGTAATTACATCTGCTACGAGGCAAGGAGGCTCTGTAAACTTTATTGCAACTGTTCTGTATGGATTGCCTACACCTCAATTGGGTTGGTTTGGTTTTTTTTTTTTTTTCCTTTTTTTGGAAGTCTGGAAAACGGTTCATGCATAACGTTATTGCCTCTGGTGGCTTTAAGACCGCCCCGTGCCATGGGACACACCTACCATCAGTGAAGCCATTTAAAATGGACTGAAAATGGGTTAAAGGATGCAGGATCTCCCTTTAGGGCTATCAACTCAGGAATTCTTATCTCAATTATGAAATGTTGTGATGAACTTCTTTCCCCAAAACCCTGAAGACGACAGTTTGCCTTACTCCAGATCCGGCATTTCTAGAGGGAAAGAGAGAAGAGAATTAGTGGTTTAGGATTGGTTTGTGGATTTTATTTTTTGCTTGGTTGGTTTTTAAAAGCTCCCAGAGCACTATTATGTCACAAGGGACACGAGCAAGACGACCTGGCCTCCAACCAAGGAGGTCACGGGGCAGTTTGGGGCCTCTGCCCTCCCCCCTGGCTCTTCCCGAGGGAAATCCATGCCAGAGCCACCCAAGAGCACGTGCTGCTCCTAAAGCCAAAGCCTCCCTGGGACTGCAGCTGCTTTGGGAAGGTCAAACTGGTATTTGGGGCTTGCGTGGAGAGGCTTTCCCAGATTAGATTTGTCTCCCAGCGCTGGCTTTAGCTGGCGGCCAGGACGAACATCTGCTGGCCCTGCCCGAGGCCGGCTCGGAGCTTTCAGCAGGTGTGTGAGGGGAAAACAACAACTTACTTTCATCATCACTGTCTGGTGAGTCCTGGAAAGGAGAACAAACAACCTTAAGTGGAGCAGATGGCGCTGAAGGCGCTTTTCCTCTCCCACTCCCCTGCCAGCAAAGAGCTGCCGTTCCCAAATCTGGATCCCCTCTCAGGCAGAGCAGGGATTTTGAGGAACTCCAGGTTCCAGAGGACTCAGTGAGCTCAGTTTGGCCTCACTGCAGAGCCCACAGACCCACAATGACCCCCTGTGACTGCACAGAGACACCGACACCAAACCGGTGTCCCCAGCACCCTCAGCACCGCTGAGAGGGGAGGGAAGTGGCTTCCCCAGGTGACATCACCTGTGCAATCAAGGTTTGGGGCTGTTTAAGCCTTTTGCAGCGCTGAGGGGCGAGTGCAGGACTTGTGAGCCAGCCCTGCAGGTGTTTACTCCACCCACATACTCACATCATCTGCCCCATCTACTTCTGGCAAGTCTACGTCGTCGTCTCCTCCCATGTTGTTCATCATCTGCTCAGAGACAGAACAGCCACGCTTTGGGGTGAATCCAACCTCACTCTCTACCCAAAACCAGCCTGAAATGGCTCTAAACCAACAGCCCCCACCTTGCTTTAACGAATCAGTTGCCCCCATGCAGGAATTACAAAGCGATGGTGCAAAAAATCCCTTGGATTCATTGCCTGGCAACCCCCAAACTCCAGGAATTCGTCGTCCCCTACCTCGGAAAAGCGATCGAAATTGGACATGTCTTCATCTGAATCATCTTCCCAGTCTTTCCAGTTGTTGAAGTCCACGCTGAGCCAGTTGAGCTGCACCAACACCAGGAGTTATTTAAGGACAAGGAATTATTTAAGGACAAGGAAGTAAGTGGCTGTCAGTTAGAACAGGCAGGTTAACGAGAGCTGCTGTCGGATCAGGAGCAGGAAAGTGACCCAAAACTGCTCCAGAATCTGAACATGACCCAAATATTCACTAAATTAAAAGCCAGGGGAGGCAGCAGATGCCCAAACCCACCTTTGCCCTCTCTTTTGTTAACCTTGGCCATGCCTGACCAGACTCTCCTTTTCGTAAACAACACAAGATGGATCTGTCTGTTCTTTTATGCTTTGATTCCTGAAAAAGACCAAATATCCATTAGTACCACCAGGACGACCTTCACCAGGAACTGCTGACATCCCTCCTTTATCTTAACCTCTTCCCTTATTCCTTGTCCTGGAAAATACCACCCAGAGAAGGTTTAATGGATCTGAGTTTGAGCTTTTACGTTCTAAGGAGTAAACTTCCCAAAATCCAGGGGAACAGCCTAAACAAGATGGTGTTTTTTAGGATCATCATGGAATGGTTTGGGTTGGAAAGGACATTAAAGTCCATCCAGTTCCACCCCCTGCCACCAGCAGGGACACCTTTCACCATCCCAGGCTGCTCCAACCTGGCCTTGAACACTTCCAGGGATGGAACATCTGCAATTTCTCTGGACAACCCGTGCCAGCCCCTCACCAGGTTCCAGCACCGAGAACACGGGAAGAGTCAGGAGGATACTCACATTTGGATCGATATTATTAAAAAGATCGATTTCATTTAAATGTTTAAAGTTATCACTTCCTCCAAGACAACTGCAAGAGAAAAAGAAATTGGCCTTTAGCCTGAAACATCTCGCAGAACAAATCTGCTTCTCCTCAGCCCTCCCTGGGCCTGAGTTACTCACCTGAACGTGAGTTTGGACTTTTCAAAATTTACATTTACGTCTTTGCTGTCTTCAACACAGAACTCAATAAAGACGTAGTCCCTCCGGTCGTACCACTTTGCAGAGGCAGGCTGCCTGTGGGCACAGCAGGGACACAAGGGCATTGATTTTTTCATCAAGAAATCCAACAAAAAACCCCTTCTTTCTGTGCTTAAAACCCACATTTTGAGCTTAGTGTTATTCTTTAAAGGGGCTTAAAGCTGGAAAGAGAGAGCAGGAATAAAAAGGAATGATGCATTCGGTGTGTGACGCCCCCAGAAAGCTCCTGGGAGGAGCTACTGAAATCTGAGACTGAAATAAACGTTTCAGCAGATCAAAATTGTGATAAACTTCAAGATGAGCTACTACAGACTGTGGCAGCAGCTCCACCACCTCCAACAGCTGCATGGTTTCAGAGTGGTTTTTGTCATGCAAAGAGTTAAAACTTAAACTACTGAAAAAACCCCCTTTTTTGGGGCATTGATACTATTAAAAAAATGGATTTGCTACGATTAAGACCCAGTTAAGTCAGCACAGGTTGGAGAATCACTGCTCCAACCTCTTTCCAACCTCCCAAGTACTCACACTGGGACTCCCATGCACTTTGGAATTCTTCTGCCTTTGCACAACCACCTCAAAAAGCAACAGCGTGTCCAGGGGAGCTGGGAAAGCCACAGAGCTCTCGACCAACTCCTGTGTTTGCAGTTCCACCCTGAGAACTCACCTGCAGCGCTCCACGCTCCGTGGAGCGGGGAAAACGACCTGGCTGGGCTCGGACACCTCCTCCCCCCGCTTCCAGTCCTTCCCTGGCAACTGAGGCCGAGCCCAGGGAGCGCCTGCATTCCAGGAGAACCAAAGAGCCTCCCAGCAGGGCTGTTGCTATGGCACAGAGGCCACGGGTGTTCCTCACACTCGTTTGTCTTCCTGAGATCAGGGAATTGTGGAATGGTTGGGGTTGGGAGGGACCTTAAAGTTCATCTAATTCCACCCCCCGCCATGGCAGGGACACCTTCCACCGTCCCAGGTTGTTCCAAGCCCTGCCCAACCTGGTCCTGGACACTTCCAGGGATCCAGAGGCAGCCACAGCTTCTGTGGAAAATCCATTCCTTTGGAAAATCATCCCAATATCCCATCTTAATCTCCTCTTTAACCATTCCCCCTTTATCTGCCATTCCTGTGCCTCACCAGCCTCTCAGGGAGGAGTTTTTCCCAGCTGAGAGCTGCAGTGGGATGAGGTGGAAGGCTCTGAGCTGGACAAGCAGGGAAGTTGATGTGACATGGCCTGTGGCAGCAGCTTGTGCTGCTCTCTAAGCCAAGATCTGACCAAAAACTGAACTTTTCAAGCCTTTTGTTAAGCTGACCTTTGCTAAACTTCCACATCAGATTTTGACTCACCTGATCATCGATTAATTGTTGGCATTGAGCTGTGGCACATTCAGCAAAGCGACACACCCAAAGGCTCCTACCTGCTCCCATCCATATTTCCCTGGGATGAACCCAAGCATGGCACAGCCCAGCTCCAGCTGAACCCCAAACCAGCCACCTCTGAGCTCCCCCAGAGCCACAGGTCCCTGGACACACTGGTGCCAGCTTAGGGAGAGGCAGCAGAATGGCCACGATGCCTCGGGCAGCCCCAACACCTCCTGTAGGTGCAAGAACACCTGGTCCGAGACCGATGTCCAAGGATTTAATTTCCAAGAGCATAAAAACAAGTGGATTCTGAATTCAGCCTTGAGTTTCAGCAAGATGCTGTTCCAGGGGTGAAAACCTGCTGCTTCCCCTTGCAGCAGCATTTTAGGGAATGTTAATTATCACCTTATTCAGGTGAAGTGCAGCAGCAGAGCAGCAATTTTCTTACTGTGGTATTTTTAAATCCTTCTTGGACACAGATTTCCTCTTTTTTAACAGGGAACGAAAGACTCTCAAGAGGAAAGGAGGATGAGAAACGCCCCGCTCTGCTCCCTGTGTGCTGGGAGACAAAACCTCCAGCGTGCGGCACTTGGAAACGTTGCTCCAGCCCCGTTATCCAACAGAAATCTCAGTGTCCCTGCCTGGATGACGCAGGGGCTGAATGGTGTTAACACTTCCCAGCTCTCAATGTCAATGGAGACATCTCCAGCCTTCCCAGGGAGCCGCACGCGTCCCGGCTCTCGGCCGTGACCTCGGCATCTCCACCAGGATCGGGGATCTGAGGCACCAACAAAACTCACAGCGCTCCCAGAAATCCTACTCAGCTCAAGGAAACACACACAGGTCCGAGCTGGAGAGCAGTAAAGTCCCAGATAAGTTTTACTCAGCCATAATTCATGTTTCTGAACCTAAACCAACGCTGCTTTCCCGGGAATTCACCCCCCGAACGTGCCCGGAATGCGCTGGAGCTGCCTCTCCTCCTTTTATCTGCTTTTCCAATCTCAACCTCCCAAAGGGAGGAGGGAAACCTCCCTGTGAGCTTCAAGTCAGGCCTCACCGTTCCAACCAGTAACGCAGGACCCGCCGGGAGAGTTGGGACGAGGCGGAAGCTGCGGCTCCTTTTTGTCTCCTGCCCACACGGAGATTCCCAGGAGACAACCACACGCAGCAGCCCGTGGGGAGCCGTGCACGTGCTCCCAGTGCTCCCAGTGTTCCCACACGCCCAGGGAAAAATCTCCTCTCACAGGCAACTGACCCACCACCGGGACTTGTGAGCAGCCACCTGTTACAGAGCTCCATCCTGCTCGCCCAAATCCCGAGGGAGCTCGGCCTCCTGCCAAGGAGGTTTTGGTTATCCAGCACCCCCACGGGATTGATCTCTTGGGAAAAGAGAAGGGGATTTCAACGTGCTCCATCCTGGTTCCCAGCGCTCCGTTCCGGTGAGGATTTCCTCTGCCCCATCCACCTGTGTTTTGGGGACTTCCCAAGCAGCCACGGCCACCCCGCAGCTCCTCTGGCTCTTCCACTCCCCACATTCCAATGACAATCGTTATTCCAGCGCTGTGGAACAGGTTCTAGAACCTTCCCAGCAGCACTGATGGGCAACATGGAGGCTCAGCTTCACCGCAGAGCCCTCACAGCTCTGCCCAATCCATGGGGGCTCTGTAGGATATCCGTGGATATATCCCAGTCTCTGGCACAGCAGCGGCTTCTGACACGCTGAACTTACCAGCAGAATCTCAAATCTCCCCATCTGTGGCACTGAGGAAGCTTCCAAACCTCTCCTCGTGCTCCTCATCCATATCTTGTGCCTATGGAATCCCATCTTTATCTCCTGACAGTTCCTACAGCTCGAGGACACTGCTGGAGTCAGACCCTCAGCAAGAGTTTCCCCTCCCAGACAGCAATAAAACCTGTTTTACACAATGACTTTTCCTTTCATTTATACACCCTGGAAAGGTGCTTTTTCTCATTAAAAAGCGCCTCATTTTAGATTTTAGGCGATTCTACGCAGAGGCAGTTTCAGGATGATGAAATCTACAGAAATTACACAAAAAAACTCCAACTTGATCACAGTTCTCTCACTTTCACTCACGTTAAGATGAAGCACCTCCACTGTTCGGGGTTTCAGAACAAAAGTAAAAGCCTGGCTGGGGACAAAGGACCAAAACCCACTGGGTCCCCAATGGGTAACGCTGTCCTCAGACCAAATTCCTGACAAAACAAAACCTCAGGAAGTGCTGCTGCCTCCAGTCCTTCCAGCCAGACACGTGGAGGTCACAGAATCATGGAATGGTTTGGGTTGGAAGGGACCTTGAAGCTCATCCAGTCTCCCCCCCTGCCATGGGCAGGGACACCTCCCACTACCCCAGGTTGCTCCAAGCCCCGTCCAACCTGGCCTTGGACACTTCCAGGGATGGGGCATCCTCTGGAAAATCCATTCCAGTGCCTCAATACCCTCAGAGACAGGAATTTTTTCCCCAATATCCCACCTAACCCAGCTCTCTGGCAGTTTGAAGCCATTTCCCCTTGTCCTGTCACTGGAGATTTGGGAATGCTGCCTGCAGCTCCCAGGGCAGTGCAGCTCTTCTTTCCCAGCCAGTTTTCCCTCTTGAGTGTCATCCTGCACACAGAAAACCCCGGCTCTTCTTTCCTGAGCACCGCGAGGGAACAACTCACGTCCACCAGAGCTCTGCCACGAGCACCTCGTGCTGGTTTTGGGTCGCTGGAGCGGCCCCGAGAGAATTCCAAGGAAGGTGGTTAATTAGGGCTCCCTGGCACCTGGGAGCGCGAGATTCCGCTCGGGATGCACGTGGACACCCTCGGAGAGGAGCTCCAGCGGCTCACCTGCACCGGGCAGAGCAGCACCACGGCTGCCCCGGGGGTTTCCATGCGTTCCCACCCCCTCCTGAGGGGCCTTTTCGCTGTTCCTCGGTTTTTTCACGGAATTCTGGAACGGTTTGGGTTGGAAAGGACCTTAAAGCCCATCTCGTTCCAGCCGCTGCCACGGGCAACGACACCTTCCACCAGATCAGGCTGTTCCAAGCGCTGTCCAGCCCAGCCTTGGACACTTTCAGGGACGGGGCAAGACCCAGGGATGGATTTTACGTGGAAAAGTCGAAGTTTATAAACAGATTCGCTCGCCTGCACGCTCTGGATGGTTCCACGCGTTACTTACCGGGAGTTTTCCGCGGATTCCGCCGCCACCGTTCGGCGGATGCCGGTGGCCACCGAGCCACCGAGAAACGCGCAACACCCCCCGAGCACCCCCCCGCCACCCGGGCCGTCCCGCGCAGCCCCATTCATTCCGCACATCCCGCCCGGATCGCGGTACGCCGGGGCCGAGCCAGTAACCGGGACCGGCGGCCGAGCCGGGGCGCTCCGCCCTCACCCGGTAACCGGGGCCGGGCCCACCCGATAAACCGGGGCAAGATCCACCGGCGCCAGCGCCCGCCGCCGGGGCTGCCCAAGGTCAGCACGCGGCGGGAGCCCGCGCTCGGCGGCGCCGGGGCGGCTCCCGGGGCAGCGCCCGCGGCCCGGCGGGGCCCGGTGGGGCCTGCCCGCGCCGCTCCCACCCCCGGGCCTCACATGGCGGATGGCGACGGCTCTGGCGGGCGCTCCTGCGGGTGCGGGTCGGGCTCCGGGCGGTGTCGCGGGCTGCGTGGGCGGCGCGGTGGCGGTCGGGCGGTGCCGGGAGGGCTCCGGGGGCTCCGGCGGCGGCTCCGGGGGCTCCGGGCGGGCTCGGGGCTCGGCGCGGCCTCGCTCCCACAATGCCCCGCGCGCGCTCGGCCCGTGGTGACGCAGCAAAATCCCCGCGCCCCGCGCGCGCCGCCTCCTCCCGCCGCCGCCACCGCGCGTGCGCGGCACCCCCCGGCGCGCGCCCCCGCCCCGCGCGCGCCCCCGCCCCCTGCCCTTCCAGCAGCTTCTCGGCGCGCATGCGCAGTGCGGCCCGGGGATGGGGGCGCGGAGAGGGAAGGGGACCCCCGGGACCCCCCTCCTGCCCTTGTCCTGGTGTTCCCCGGGAGCAGAGCCCGACCCCAGCCGGCTCCGCTCTCCTGTCAGGGAGCTGTGGGCTGAAAAGGTCCCTCCTGAGCCTCCTTTTCTCCAGGCTGAGCCCCTTTCCCAGCTCCCTCAGGAGTTCTCCAGACCCTTCTCCTGCTGCTCCGGCCTCTCGGTGTCTCTGTGGCCGTGAGGGCCCAGAACTGGACCCAGCGCTGGAGGGGCCTCAGCAGTGCCAGCACAGGGGGACAATCCCAGGTGCCATCGGCCTTTTGCCCACCTGGGCACACCAGGCTCGTGCCCAGCCGCTGGCACAGCACCCCCAGGGCCTTTCCCAGCTTTCCAGCCCCTCTTCCCCCAGCCTGGAGCATTCCACGGGGTTGGTGCCTTGTTGACCCACTGGCCTCAGCCCATGGATCCATCCTGTCCAGATCCCTCTGCAGAGCTTCCTGCCTTCCAGCAGATCAATATCCCACCCAAGCTGGTGTCATCCACAAACCAAGGCGCCCTCGATCCCCTCACCCAGATCATGGATAAACACACCACACAGGGCTGTCCCTGACATGGCCACCACCTGGACACAGCCCCATTCCCCACCACCCTGTGGGCCCAGCCACCAGCCAGGTTTTAACCCCAAGGAGTGCACCTGTCCCAAAGGCTTTCCTGGAGTCCACAGCCCACATCCACAGCCTTTTTCCCTCATCCATGATCCCCCGTTCCTGCCTGCTGCAGTGAAGTGAGGAGCCCCCCTGAAGGGAACCCTGAGGGGATGAAGGGGTGACCCTGCAGCTGACTGAGCCCAGCACAGCGCTGACCCGGGCTCGTGTCCAGCCAGGCTCTGGGACAGGAAGGAAAGGAGGGAACGGGCAGGTGGTGTTCCAGGACGGGGTATCAGCGCCGGGATCTTCCCGGGAGGAAGGCTCCACCCTGGGGCCACGATTTCCAGGGAAGGGCGGGCAGCAAAGCACCATGGAGCAGCAGTTTCACCAACAATAAGCCACAACTTTATTAACCGATAGAAACAGTACAAATTTTAAATTTAGTTGTATTTTACTCTTCTCTGAAACACCAAAAAAGGCTCCTCCCTCCGGCGGCTACATCGTCAGCTCCTGTGGGGAGAACAGGAGTCAGGAGCCAGCCTGGAGCCAGCAGGTCCCCCCAGGAGCCCCCCCAAACCTGCTGCCCCCCACCACTCACCATTATCGCGTTTACAATGTCGTTACTGTTGTTCTTGAGGGCTCGCACGGCCTTCGCCCGCGACACGTTCGCCTGCGACATCACCAGCTCGATGTCTTTCACCTCCACGCCGGTTTCGTCAACCTGAGGGAGAAACAGAGCCCAGGATTGGTGCCAGCTCTGGGCCTGGCACGGGCTGGGATTGTCTGGATTGGAAGCCAGGAGGCCAGGCCTGCACTGCACACACCCCCAGGGAAGGACCCTGCACTCTGCTTTTGGCAGACATGGATGAAGGAGAGGAGGAATCCATGGATTAACCCAAACCACGGCCCCACAGAGAGCCTGGGGAAGGCGTTACCTCCTCTTCCTCGCTCTCCTCCTGCACGGTGGGGGTCTGTGTGTTTTCCTGGATGTTGGAAACGGGTTCTCCTTGCACTTTGAACTTTTCGGCAGCCGCCAGCTGAGCCTGCTGGGACAGATCTTCGATCTGCAGGAGGGAAGGAGAGGAGCAGTGAGGCCAGTCCTGGGCAGTGCCAGCACATTCCCTGGGCAGGAGCCACACGGTGCACAGGTGACAGAAAGAAACCCTGGCACAGCGTCGGGCTCACCTTGGCCTCGCCAAAGACGATGTAGGTGTCTGACGCCGGGCTCTTGTACACGTCTGGCTTTGTGATGACAAAGAGGATGTTCTTGGATTTCCGGATGGTGACTCTGGTGACTCCTGTCACCTGGCGAAGGCCCAGCTTGGACATTGCCTGAAAAGCACGAGTGAAAGGTCAGCGAGGGAAGGAAGAGCTCTGGAGCCAGCCCAGATGTGCCCACTCCTCTCTCCAGAGCCCCAGATCAAACATTTGCTGCATGGATACACAGGGAAATGTGCATTTACTGCCACGGAGCAGCGCTCCCAGGTGGTCAGCTGGAAGGAACGCTCCAATCCCAGGACTGGTGAGATCCCCAGCGTGACTCTGAGCCCCGGGGCTGTTCACCAGGGACAGGTGAAGCCTCACCTTCCGAGCTTTCTTCTCGCTCCGGCTCTGTTTTGCTTTGCTGACGGGTTCTTCATCTATTTCGGCTGCTGCCGCGAGCTGCAGGGAGGGAAAACCAGAGGGATCGGTGACAATCCTGGGGGGTGACACCGCAGGGACTCTGATCCACCGTGGATGGCATGTACCACCTGCCCTACCTGCGCCTGCTGTGTCGTGGCCTGTGTGGAGTCCTGCTCTTCGAGCTCTGGTACGGATTCATCGCTGTCAGACTCTGTGCCAGACCCTGCAGAGACACACATCCCTCACTCTTCCCACCTCAGGTAGATCCAGGGGATGCAGCCTTTGCTGCTGGTTCCCAGTGCAGTCACCAGCCAGCCCAGTTAGGCGGTGGAAGGAGCATTCCCTGCACTCCAAATGCCATCAGGAGCTCTCAGTGCACCCCAAATGCCATCAGCACGGTGGCACGAGTGGGTCCCCAGCCTCTCCCCACAGTGGGAGCCGGGTGCCAGAGCCCCACAGGTGCCCGGAGGCTCTGGAATGAGTCCCCTGAGACAGCTCCAGCCTGTGGCACTGGCTCAAGGAGCAGGTGGATGGCACTCCTGGGGCGCTGAGGTGGCAGCAGCCTGGTGTGACAGGGCCCCTCTTGACTCCCCTCAAACCCAGAGCTGAGACACGGCACCGAGACTCCACTGACTGAGCCCTCGGGGCTGCTGCACATCTGCGGCAGGGGTGAACTGGGATAACCCCAAACCCCCCTACAGGGAACAGCACCTCTGGGTGCCCAAAGGGCCACCAGCTGCAGTGCCACCACCAGCCTGTGACCCATGGCACTGACCACGCCAGTGACTGAAGCAGAGCTGGGTGTCCCCAGCCCCAGAGGTCACCTGGAGGTGACCGCGATGCTCCCGTGCAGCCATTACCTGGATTCAGTCCCGCTTCCTGCTCTGGGAAGGGCCTCTGCCCACAGCACACAGGAGCCCTGGCAAAGCTCTCTGCAGGTGTCGGGGTGTGCCCGGGGCTCCCAACACTTCAGGCAGAGCGTGGGGACAGCCCAGTTTGGCACCAGCGCTGCCCACGGCCCCCCTTTCCACCGCCGGCCGGACACGGGGACACCAAGTGGACACCACACACAGCAGAGACAGGCACGTGGCAGCTCCTCCCGAGCCTCCGTGTGAAGCCAGCTCAGCTCGCAGTGCCCGTGCCACAAACCACAAACCACACCGTGCTCCGTGCCCGAGGACACGCGTTAGTGACCGCCGGGACCGTGCCGAGCCCCGTCCCTCCCCGTGCCCCGGCTCACCGGCTGCTCGGCTCGGTCTGCCCCGACACGCCGGGGCCCCGGGCGGGGTTAGTATCCCGTGGGCAGCCAGTGACACTCCATGCACACGGCAAACCGCGGCCGCAAATACCCTTGTCATTCTTGAGGACGGGCTGCGGCGCCGGGGGGGCCGGGACCCCCGCGAGGGGAGAGAGCTCCAGCAGCACGGGCGGCTCGGGGGGGAGCAGAGGCGGCAGGTCCTCGTCGTCAGCGCCGAGAGGGGCCTTCGAGGGGGGCTTGGGCTGGGGGGGGCGAGCGGCCGGCTTGGCCACCTTGTTATTGGGGAGGGGCTGCTGTTTCTTGGCAGGGGGAGCGCTCGGGGCAGAGCCAGGATGGCCAGCGTCAGCTTTTGCAGGGGTTGGGGGCTTCGGAGGGGCACCAGAAACACCCGTGGCCGTAGCAGGAGCTGGGGCTGTGGCTGGAGCTGCAGGAGTTGGAGCGGCCTTGACAGGGCTCTTTGGAGATGCCTTGGCCTCAGCAGGGCTTTTTGAGGGTCCTTTGGCCGCAGAAGGGGTGGCTGGAGCTAGGGCGGCTTTGACAGGGCTCTTTGGGGGTGCCTTGGCCTCAGCAGAGGCAGCTGGAGCTGGGGTGGCTTTGACAGGGCTCTTTGGGGGTGCCTTGGCCTCAGCAGGGGCCACTGGAGCTGGGGTGGCTTTGGCAGGACTCTTTGGGGGTGTTTTGGCAGCAGCAGGGGTGGACGGAGCTGGGGTGGTTTTGGCAGGGCTCTTTGGGGGTGTTTTGGCTGCTAGGGGGGCAGCTGGAGCTGGGGTGGCTGTAACAGGGCTCTTGGGAGGCACCTGGGCAGGAGCTGGAGGTGTTTTGGCCTCAGCAGGGGTGGCTGGAGCTGGGGTGGCTTTGACAGGGCTCTTTGGGGGTGCTTTGGCCTCAGCAGGGGTGGCTGGAGCTGGGGTGGCTTTGACAGGGCTCTTTGGGGGTGCTCTGGCCTCAGCAGGGGTGGCTGGAGCTGGGGTGGCTTTGACAGGGCTCTTTGGGGGTGCTTTGGCCTCAGCAGGAGTGGATGGAGCTGCAGGGGTTGGGGTGGCTTTGACAGGGCTTTTTGGGGGTGTTTTGGCCTCAGCAGGGGTGGCTGGAGCTGCAGGGGTTGGGGTGGCTTTGACAGGGCTCTTTGGGGGTGTTTTGGCTGCTGGGGGGGCAGCTGGAGCTGGGGTGGCTGTAACGGGGCTTTCTGGAGGTGCTTTGGCTACAGCAGGGGTGGCTGGAGCTGGGGTGGCTTTGACAGGGCTCTTTGGGGGTGCCTTGGCCTCAGCAGAGGCAGCTGGAGCTGGGGTGGCTTTGACAGGGCTCTTTGGGGGTGCCTTGGCCTCAGCAGAGGCAGCTGGATCCGATGGTGCTGGAGCCACAGGAACAGATGGGGCAGTGACAGGGCTGCCCTTGGGAGACTTTTTGGCTGCTCTGGGGGACACTGGAGCTGGGGTGGCTTTGACAGGGCTCTTTGGGGGTGCCTTGTCCTCAGTGGGGATGGCTGGAGCTGGGGTGGCTTTGACAGGGCTCTTTGGGGGTGTTTTGGCTGCTGGGGGAGCAGCTGGTGGAGCTGCAGGGGCTGGGGTGGCAGGGGATGGGGTGGCAGGGGATGGGGGAGCAGCAACAGGGCTCTTGGGAGCAGCTTTGGCTGTGGGTGGGGTGGCTGGAGCTGGGCTGGGGGGAGTTGGAGTGGCAGCTGGGGCAGCAATAGAGCCCTTGGGAGCATCTTTGGCTGCAGGAGGGGCAGCTGGGGAGGGTGGAGCTGCCATGGCCGGTGTGACAGGGGCAGAGGGGGCAGTGACCAGGCTCATGGGAGCTGCTTTGGCCACAGGAGAGGTGGCTGGAGCTGCCATGGCTGGCGTGACAGGGGCAGCAGGAGATGTTTTAGCCACAGAAGGGGTGGCCAGAGGTGCCACAGGCGGGGTGACAGGGACAGAGGGGGCAGCTGGGGCAGTGACTGGGCTCCCAGGAGCTGGTTTGGCCACAGGAGGGGTGGCTGGAGCTGCCATGGTCGGTGTGACAGGGACAGAGGGAGCAGATGGGGCAGCGACCGGGCTCAGGGGAGGTGTTTTGGCAACAGGAGGGGTGGCCAGAGGTGCCACAGGCAGTGTGACAGGGACAGAGGGGGCAGCTGGGGCAGTGACTGGGCTCCCAGGAGCTGGTTTGGCCACAGGAGGGGTGGCTGGAGCTGCCATGGCTGGTGGGACAGGGACACAGGGGGCAGTGACTGGGCTCCCAGGAGCTGGTTTGGCCACAGGAGGGGTGGCCAGAGGCGCCACAGGCGGTGTGACAGGGACAGAGGGGGCAGCTGGGGCAGTGACTGGGCTCCCAGGAGCTGGTTTGGCCACAGGAGGGGTGGCTGGAGCTGCCATGGCCGGTGTGACAGGGGGGCAGCCAGCAGAGGGGACAGCAGGCACAGGAGCTGCTGCAGGGAGCATGGAGCTCACTGGAGGCCCTGGGACAGAGATGGCAGCTCCCAGAGCAGGTGTGGACAGGGCAGGAGCCACGGGAGCTGCCGCAGCCACAGGCGCTGCCTGAGGGGCCGGGCTCCCAGGAGAGGTCCTGGTCACCGAGGGAGGGACTGGGTGTCCCACAGCTGGGACCACTGGGGCAGGGCCCAGGGGACAGGCCTTGGCAACAGAAGGAGCAACTGGGACCAGTGGTGAGACTGGGGCACCAGGGGCTGGGCCTGGTGGGGCAGCAGCAGGATGCCCAGGGGACATCCCAGCTGGCAGCAGAGGGATAGGGGGTGACAAGGGAGCTTTGGGGGCAGCCAGGAAGATGGGTGGAGAGATGGCACCGACCAGGGCTGGGCACTGGGTTGGAGCTGGTGCTTGGGGAGAGGCTGGAACAGAAGCCAGTGGGGTGGAAGCAGGAATTCCAGGAGACACCGGGACTGTGGGAAATGGGGGTGATCCCGGGCTCTGGGGACACACTGCCACGGTGGGAGCAGGCAGCAAAGTGGGAGACACTGGTGGGGGAGATGCCAGAAGGGGACGGGATGGGGGAGGTAGGAGAGGGGCTGGGGCTGCTCCAGAGGCAGGGAAAGGGGCTGGGGCTGCTCCAGAGGCAGGGAGAGGAGCTGGGGCTGCTCCACAGGCAGGGAGCGGGGCCAGGGGTGCAGCTCCCACAGAGGCAGCAGCGGGAGCAGTTTTCATGGGAGAGGTGAGAGCAGCTGGGAGAGAACTGGGGCTCACTGGGGGGACGAGGGGAGCCACTGTCACTGCAGCAGAAGCAGCAGCCAGGCCAGGTGACACTGGAGCCGGGAGTCCTGGAGACACTGGGCTAACAGGGGCAGGCCCTGGAGAGCCTGGGGCTGCAAAAGCCATTGGGGACTGCGGAGCTGGAGGAGGGGCAGTGGTGGCTGGGCCCGGCAGAGCCGGGGCAGGGGGCTGGGGGGGCACGGAGAACACGGGGATGGCCGCAGCTGGGACGACGGGGGGGGACACGGGGCCCGGGGGGCCCGGCAGAGCCGTGGCAGCGCTGGGCGGCTGCGCCGGGAGAGCCTGGGCGGATGGAGATGGAGTCAGAGGTGGGGAATGAGCAGCATGAAGAACAGCTAAAGGAGAGAAACAGAGTGAGCCATGAGAGGAGGGAGGGAGGGAGGGAGAGAGGGAGAGAAGGAGAGACAGGGAGGGGGCAGGCAGCCAGCCCTGGCCATCCTCTGGCCTCTGTGCCCGGCGGCTGGCAGGCTGCCTGGCCTGCCAGGGTCAGCACGGACCGGAACGTTCATCCCCTTCTAGAACCCAGCACCGATTTTCCCGAGAGCCCTGGAGTGGCAGGAGGCACTCCCTGAACCACCAGGAAGCCCCAGGGATGCAGGGACCCAGCTCTGCCACTGGCTCTGCCCCACCAAAGGGGCTGTCACAACCTCCGTGGAGCCCCAGAGGTCTGGCAGGACCCCCACAGCTGCTCCCGAGCCTGGGGTCACCCCCTGAGCTGCTGGGAGCAGGGGGGAACAAAGACCCACCCGAGAAGAGGAAGGAAAAGTCAAATATAACCCACTGGCACATGGAATTACTCCTGGAGTGCTCTGGGAGCTCCCTCCCTCCAGCCGTGGGTGACACGGGCAGGTGCCCTGAGGGCACAAGGACACGGGGGTGGTGGGGCCAGGCCCCCCAGTGCCCCCCACTTCCCTGGAAGCTGTTAGGGTTAATGGAACTGCAACCCCCAGAACGGCACACGCTGGTTAATGCGGCACACGAGGGGTTACAGGAGGGTCCCGAGTACCTGGAGCAGGGATGGGAGCAGGAACGGGGGCAGCTGGAGCTGAACGGGGAGAACAACAGTTTATTAGGGCAAGTCCCACTGACTGGGAGCACTCGGCTTCCAGCTCCAAGAGAACCTGGAGAGAGCCTGGCCATTCCCAACACCATTCCCAACGCCAGCTGGTGATCCAAGGGCACCGCTCAGGCAACAGGCCATGAGAGGGCTCAGCTTCCAGCTCCTGAGCCAGAGCTGAGAGCCTGGAGAGAGCCCTGGCACTCCCAATGAAATTCCTAACGCCAACCAGCAATCAAGGGGCACTGTTTAGGGAAGAGGCCATGGGAGCACTCAGCTTCCAACTCTGAGAGAGCCTGGACAGAGCCCTGACATTCCCAACGTCATTCCCAGCACCCACTGGAGATCCAAGGGCACCACTCAGGGAAGAGCCCAGGCAAGCCGGGGAGGGCAGCGCTGGTCCAACTGGTGTAACCGGTCTGGGAGAGCAGAACCGGCCCAGCCACGGTGCCGCCCTTCGGCAGCGCGTCCCGGCACAGCACCGGGAGCTGTGGAGCCCAAAGCCAGCCCCATTCCATGGATCCTGTCCCTCCCAGCTCCAGGCCGGGTGGCCCTGCCAGGTGCTGTGTCCCTGTCCCACCATGAGATCAGGGTCACACTCATATCCTGGTCTCGCTGCCATCCAGGGCAGTGACACGTGCGTGGAACGCAGGGAATGACATCCCTTTCCCTGCCCCAGGAACGGGGGCCTGAAAGATGCTTCTAATGCCCCATTTTACCCCGAACTGCCCCAAACCACAGGACCGCAGGAAGGACGGGAAGGCCTGGAGCTGGACATCAGTGCCAGCGGGTGCCAGGACACCTCCTGCTCCAGGGAACGTCCTGGTGCCTCCGAAAGGAGCAACAAGTCCTGCCAAGGGCTGCGCTGGGCCCGGGCCCGTCACAGAACAGGCTGTGCAGAGCCACGCTCTCCGGAACAACGCTCTGTCCCTGCCTGCTCTCCCTGTTCCTTCGCCAGCTCCACTGGCACATTCCTGATAAACGCAATCATTCCCACTTGTCGCTTCTCCCCCCACAGCCCCACCTTTCCACTGCCCCTTCTCTAACATCGCCAAGCCAAAGGATTCCCCAAACCCACGGAATTTTTAAGGGATGCTCAAACCACCTGGGCGACAGAGCCTGCCCAGAGCTGAACCTCTGGATCAGTGACCACCAGCCCCATCTCCGGGGTTTTTCCAGGGACCAGCAAACGTCCATGGAACATGATGAACATCCAAGGAGCTGCCTGAAGATTCCCACAACACCGTCAGAGCCTTGAGAGCAGCAGAATTTTGGGAGTTGTCAGTTGAGAGGGACAGAAGAGCCATCCCAGGGAGGGGGCCCCAGCCAGGAATTCCAGCTACGCCGGGAGGGATAAGGAGCTCAGCAGTTCCCTGGGAATCATCGGCGCAGCTGTCACAGCAACAGCCATCACTCAGCTCCCTCCTTGTGTCCCTCTCTGTCACCAACCCTCGTGGTCCC